>PVKA01004859.1:0-95255 GCA_004027165.1 Ctenomys sociabilis
TGTATAGACAGTACAGTTGGGATAGATAACGCTGTGCTTCTACATAATTCTATGAGAGGCAAGATCTGCACTAATGGTGGTTGGACAGGATATTATGTCGGCTTTTAGTGCTATGGTCATCCACTAGGTAAATAATTATTGAATCTTTGATATAATTCAGCTATAAAAATACCTGTAAATATAATATCATGTATGCACCATGTACAATACCAAAATGTTATGAAAACAGTTTGCAATGTATTAATTCATCGACTCTGTATGGTTAAGGTGTTTTGAAACTGTCTGATTGACATTTGTATTTCAATAAAATAAAAATAAATGGAAAAAAAATGTCACCTTAAAAAAAATAAATAAAATGCTAAAATGTAGCAGCTAAAAAAAAAAATAATAATAATGAAGCCCTGGGTCTCTTTTCTGCACTAACCCTAATTTCTCTTCTAGCATCCTCTTCAATGGCCTGCAGGATCTTTGAACATCATAACTTCTGAAGCTAAGTATCCCACAGAAAGCAACAGGGAAGGTCAGGTGAGACTTGGTCTTGGATCTCTTATTTAGAATGAGACTTTTTCTAAAAGCCTTTCCAGAAGATGCCTTTTGGCTCTCAGTGTTCTCACTTTGTGTTGGGTGTCCCAGAGTGTGGCAGCCCTCGAAGTGTCATAATTTGCTTGCACAAATCAGCTTTCACCTCTCCAGGGCATGGAGGGGCCACTTTCATTGAGTGTGTTATACCTGTATAGTGTAGCAATTTAGTGAATCCTCTCTCAAAATTAAAAAAAAAAATAATAAAGGGCCGGGGAGATAGCTCAGTAGAATAAGCACTTCCCTGGCAAGCGCATGGGCCTGAGTTCAATCCCAGGTTCCACCAAATAAAAAAAAAAAGAAAGAAAAGAAAAGGAAAAAAAGAAAGAAAAGAAAAAAGTAAATAAAATAAAATAAATAAAAAATGTCTATAACATCAGTGCAAAAGTCCTGAGTCCAATCCCCAATGCTGGGGAAAAAAACAAAAACAAAAACAAAAACAAAAAAAAAACAAAAACAAATGAAAGTGAATCTAGAAAATAAATGACCAAAATTTGTAGCCTGAGAGCCACAGTATGTTTTAAGTAAGTGTTGGAACCAGCTTCAATCCAGAGCTCTGATTTCACTAACTACTGAATTATCCAATACTTTATTTTTTTCCTAACATACAAGATAGGAAACTAAAGGACATCATGATAGCTACCACTTAAACATATGAAAAGATACCTTTATGTAATAGGTTAAACTTAAATTTATGATGCACCTGGGGCTATAGCTACAACCAATGTGACAGTTAGATTTTTTTCTATATATTGGACAGAGATTTCCTCTTAACTAGAACTGCTCATAAATAATATGATAACATAGTAATAACCTCACAAATGGAAAATCAAGCAAAAGCCGTTATATTAGCAATTTACATTGTCATAATGCTTTATGTTTCAAAACATTATTTCATTTAACCCTTCTTAAAACCCTAAAAAGTGTGGAATATAGATGTTGTTAACACTGTTTTCCCTGGTGAAAGACTGAGAAAAGTTTAAAGATTATTCAAGATCATGAAACTAATAAAGTGGCTTAAAAGTGACTCATTCAAATTTTCTGACCTCTGTGTAATTTCTAAATCTTCATATCTATTTGACTGCTTAAAATGTTTTATTTAATTTAACATAATTCATGTGAATTTTACTATGGTTCTATAGCTTTATTTCTTGTGGCAACAAAACTTGTTTTCAGAAATACCTTTCATTAGCTACTCAATATTTCTCTCCCCTTGTAGCTTCAAAACTACCTTTCTTTGTTTTTGAGATAGGGTCTTTCTATGCTGTCCAGGCTGGCCCCAAATCCCTAGACTCAGTAATTGCCCTGCCTCATATTTGCCAGTCCTATGGATAACCCATTGCTATTTTGGACTGTTGGACTATATTGGAATATTTTGCTGAATTGATGCACATACAATATTTAAATAATAATGAAATACCCATCTCTGACAAAGCTAAGCAAATAAAAGGGATACAAATGAAGGACCATTTTGTATCTGTATATTCAAAATAGTTAGGATAGATATACAGCTACATTGTGGAGGTCAGTGTGGAGACTCCTCGAAAGAGTAGGACTACATTCTCTTAATTCAATGAAAAAAGATTTGTTCTAATAGTGTTTGTGGACAGGATATCATGTCTGCATCTGTATAATGAATAATCACTAAGACAGTAATATATACTGTATTTATTATTGAAACTGTCCTACTAATTGGTTTTGAAACTGTCTCATTATTGTTTCTCAATAAAAATTATTTTAAAACAAGAATAACCACACATTCCACTACACCCAGCATGATTTCTTTTATCACCACTGCTATGCTCCTATGTTGTGCAGATTCTAACTATAGTACCTTTTAGACATAGATGTTTTATTTAATGTTAATCAATAATATAGTCTTATCCCTTTTCAGTATTCTATCATGTTTAATTCATGAATAATTTAAAACAGTACTGGAAATAAATTTTATTTCTCTCTTTGGTCAATTTAGATATTCTTTTGCTTTTCCGAGGTGCTTACTGGTTTATTTCATGATTCATTTGTATATGATAAACAGTTTCCTGTCCCTTGCCTTAGACACACAGGATTAAAATTGGTTGTTTCAGTACCTTTCTGCTTTAAACTATTCAAAGGATTTCTCTTCAAAGTAGCACATTCTAAGGTAAGCTTTGGAGTATCTTGATCTCTTCCTGATGTGCTTTACAGTATTGTTGTTTTACACTATTATAAACATACTATGTCTCTAGCTCTAAAGCTAAGATTTTTAACAACCACAAGAGTTTTTAAACTTTACATGAATTCAGAAGTTTGCTAAATGATCTTTGGTGTTCTAAAGAATAAAAAACAACTTTTAACTCCAGAAATATTTAAAACTTGCAAATTATGTCAGGGACTATATCCACTCAAGAGGTTTTCACTTCCTAGTGGTTGCCCGGCCCATTCCTCCTGTTAACTGGAGCTTTTCTCTGGGACAATCTCTCATTCCCTCCAGCTCCATAACTCCACTTCCTGCTTGCTCCCATGGGCCCCCAAGAATGAAAATGACAATGGATGGACACAGATAAAGCAGTCTCAAAATTCTTCCCTGAGGTTGGGCCACCAACCACCTCCCTGCCTGATTGTGAAACCATACTGGGGCAGCTCACACCTGCATCCAATACTTTTCAGGTCTGCTTTCTGCAACAGCAAAAATAGGCTTAGCTGAATTTGACTTTTACAACTCCAATAATAAGAAGTAACTCTAAACCAAAACTATGAAAGCATCTACAAGCAAGCCCAGGGGCCAGGGGTTCGATCCACTGGCCTGCCATGCAGCCCCTCCTCCAGAGTCTGCTGAGACTACAATTGAGGCTGGGCATGGTAAATTGCAGCTCTTGGGAGGCTGTAAACAGGTAGATCACTACAAGACCAATCTAATAATGAGACCCTGAGCATCCTGTAGACCCTTCCCGAAAAATACAAATAAGTAAATAAATAAATAAACCAAATATAATCAGAGAACAACAAAAATAATGATTAGGTAATAACAATATGTGTTTCTGAGGACTTACTATATATATGAGGTATGGTTTTACATATACTAACAACTATATTCACAATAGAGAACTATTGATATTTCCATTTTATAGATTTGAAAACTGGGGCACTAAGGTAATAATAGTCACATTGCCATAAGGCAGTGAGCTAATTATACCACCCTAGCAAACAATCATTATTCTTTAAAAACAATAATTATTATTATAACAGATATTTTGTAAATTAGTCTTACATATTTTTTCCAGGTTAGAATTTTTAGAGGAATATAAGACACAAAAGAAACCTGTTTTTCATGATCTATTAATGCATTTCTCCATTTTCTTAAAGCAAATTTCTAGTACTTTATCTTTAATGTTTATGCACCTATAAATTCAGCCAATATTGGTAGAGTTTGAGTATTAAACTGAGTATTATTCAGTACATCCTCTGTCCAAAGTCTAAAATCTCTGAGGTTAAACGTTATGTCTTACAAAATTTCTGGAAGGCTGTTTTGGCTTATCTCTAAAGGAATCTCAGACTGGGAAGTGGAGGCAAAAGAGGAATACAGCCTGCCAGATGAGAGTGGAAGGAAGCCCATTTAGGAATGGTAATAGAAATGTTAGTAAAGCAGATAAAGTTCAAATCAGGAGAACTGAAAGAGAATCCATTGAAGCACTAATATTCTTAAATGAGAAAAGTCCCTCAGCAAACTTAGAAATCAATGCCAGTCTAAGAAACATTAAATGTCTATAAAGAGATCCAGGTACATCTAGGGAAGAAAAATAGGAACCATCGCAATAGATCCTTAGAAAACGGAAAGAAAGGAAATCAAGGAGATGCGCAGGGAAAATAAGCAACAAAGAAGATAAGGAAAAATAGTGAGGGTCCAATATTTACACAAAAATTTCTCATGATTTTAAATGCTCAAAAGCCACAGAGCAAGCAGTCGAGAAAGGCAGGACAGAGTCTTTCCCCCAGCGGGCAAGTGTGCGAGAGGCTGCCATGTTTCTCTATTAGGACAACTGACCAGCCAGATAAATTATGATTCAGTAAGTTACTGGTGTGGGAAATGGTGTGGAAACATACAAGGGCGCAGCAAGCGGAGGAACTGCTTGGGCTTCACTGGCAGAATCCTGTTGAGTCCATCTAGTTGACGAACATTCTTATCAACCAGCTAATATAGATGACTTATGGGACTAATATTTCAAGGCATAATGACACTGCTATATCTTGTATTCTTCTAAGATCTGGGTTATTAAATATTAAATATCAAAGCTGTAAATTATAGTAGCAGCTTTATATAACTAAATTAAATTCAAACAAAACCTAATTTCCTTAATCATTGGCTGTAATCCTCCAGGAACATATGCTATTAACTTGACGACAAATGGCACAGAAATTGTATGACTTCAGTTCAGTTATTTGATATCAAGTTCTAATCCAGGGCAGACTTCTCTCTGTAAATCTCCTAAAGGGATTTTAATATTTCCACAATCACATGGGCCTTTCACAAAGGAACTGATCTTTCCATATTCTGATTTCTCCTTTACCCACTTTCTTATTTTTTTCTTTCAGAGCATATTCTAAGTTAATTTTTTTTAAATAAACTGCTTGCAGAATTTTATTTTTATTGAAGGCTATCATCAGAGTTATTAGAACCTGAGATTTTCTGTAGAAAACTAATAAAGCTTAACAGGAAGTATTTATGGATTCAATTAACTGTTTATGGCCATGCGTGCCAGTGCAGACCAAAAACAGTAACAATCTGATCAGTACAAATTGGCCTATTGTCTCCAAAGCCAAATGCTCTTCATGGAGTTTGTTCAGTGATGAGGTACATTGTGGCCACTGCAGCAAAGAACAAATGGCCTAAATAAATTAATTTTGCACTCTTCTTGGACAAATTTCGTGTTCTTGTTGGCTTGCTTTCTAAAACAGTTCTTTATGCGTATAGACAAGCTGGACATATTTATGATTAAGAATGTAAAATTTCTTGTAGAAAACAAGTTAGAAAGGGAGAGGAGTGTTAGTTCACATCATCGGGAGGTGTCTAACAGCAAGGAGAAAGGAGTCCTGCACAAAGCAGGTGTGTTTGGTCACGTTTGAGGCACTGTTCCTAACTAAGGTAAGCGGTGGCCTAAACCACAGGGAAGCCAGGCTCCACAGACTCTCAGAGGAAGGGGAGTGAATAATTCTACCCTTGATCTGGAAATCAGGTTCCTTGAGCATGAGAACAGAGTAGAACAGCAGCACACTCAGGTGACCTAACTGGACGTTTAATGAGGTACATAGCTTGAAGTGCGAATACAGTTAGAGGAGCCAGAACAGGAATCTCAAGCGCTGAGCAGTTGATGACACCGGGATGCTGCCAGCAGCTTTAGCCCCGTAGGCAGAAGGCAGAAGTTGCCCAAGGAGACATAGAGCCCATTCCTGAGCACCATGATGGAACCCTCCTACCAGAAGTGTGTCCCTGGCAGGGCTGCAGGGGTCAGGAGGAGTTCCTCGTCCTCCCTTGTCTCTCCTCTCAGCTCTGGCTGGGCCCACCTACTTCCTCAACTCCACTGAAAATCAAAGGTTAAGTGTATTCTTGGACTTAAGACAGGACAGGAAATACATTTGCTTTTCCCAGCAAGTGTGTGTGTGTGTGCGTGTGTGTGTGTGTGTGTGTGTGTGTGTTGTGGTAGATAACAACTCTTCAATTATCAATCCAGTTCTTCCAAATCAACAAACCTTTTGTTCTTTCCTGATCTGCCAGGACTACTTTATGCTCACCTGCTCATGAAAGAAACAAATCAAGAATTGTTTTTATTCTTTCCTTCCCCTCTCATTTGATCCATTCAAACTGTTTCCAAAGTCATCTGAGAGGGCACAAATCTTCCTCAAACTGCCTTGACTTCTCCCTTGGACCTTATTGCGAGTGTCTGACTTTCCCTGTGTCTTGCCCCTATCCTTCTCTACCTTGCCTCTGCGTCTTTGCTAGGAAGAGATGTCGGGTGATGACAAGAGTGCTCACAATACAAAGAGTTGTCAATAAAGCAATATCCCACTTCTTCACTTTATGTCACGTTCATCTCCCGGGACAAAACCACTGTAATAACTGTTTGTTCACAAGTCTAAGCCTTGCAGATCTGTGAATAAACAAAGCCCCTCCTCCAGTGGAGATCTGAGTTCCTGTAGGAGGAAAGAGACAATAAACAGTGACTATAAAATATAAAGAAAATCAATCCAGTTGAGCAGCTGGAGGGTATAAGGGCTGCCATTTGGGTCAGGAGTCCTTGCTACTGAGGCATTTGAACAGAACCTTGAATGAAATGACAGCTAACCACTTTCCAAATTTCTCAGTAGGCATGGAGATGTTCAGGCCTGTGTGCAAAACCATGCTTAAAGTGGTTGATGAGCAGGTTTCTGGGAAAGCTGGGGAAAGTGAGAGGAAGCCAGGCTGGAAGGGAAGCAAGGGACTAGATAAGATTGCAGAGTCTCCTGATTGGTGACGAAATGTGAACTCAGCCCAGGAGGAGCCAGCTGCATGTCTAAGTCAGCACTCTGGGTATGGCACGTGTAGTTGGCACAGGGCTGGAGGTGGAGGCAGAGATAGCTGCTAAGTAGGGAGATCACTGACAGGGCTGTGGTTGTGTAGGACGGAGGTGGACTGCAGGGGGGGCAGTGGGGTGGCATTAAGTTGTAAGATTTAGAGTATGTTTTTGAAAATACAATTTGCTAATTAATTTGCAGGATCTATCATCTATATTATCTATCTATACTATATATTATCTACCTACAATATATATAACCTATCTATGATATACATATGATATATTATCTATCTATCTATCTATCTATCTATCTATCTATCTATCTGTCTATCATCTATCTGTCTATCTATCTATGTATCCATCTATCGATACAGCAGAAGAAAGCATTACTTGCCATTACTGACTCAAGATGAGGACTATAGACAGCCGTCCCTTTATGCCACTTAGAATTTGCTTAGTCTTAAAGTATTTCATTATAGCTTATCTCTTTGAATAAAATAACTATATTTTGGTGAAGAAAATAAAATCCAGTAAGTTGCAGTGTTTTGTGCTGTGTAACATTTGCGTGGTAGAGCGCTGAACCACCAATCGCACTGACCACGAAGCTCCTTCTTCAGACAGTTGTTCTTCTTGGGTAAATGTGTCTGGTTGGAAACAAAGCTCTCCTGCATTTTGCTTTGTTTTTTTAAATTCAAAGCCAGCCTGAAAGTAAAGAAGTCTTCTTCATATTAATTATGCAAGATAATTTTGGGAAAGAAAGTACACGAGATGAAAAGAATCTTATTAAGAACTTGGAAATTATGAACAGCCAGAAAATTTGCAATTTATAGCTGGATCCAGGAACTCAGAAAAGACTCTGATTTACTACTTTGGGATCTGTGTTATTTGTGTCTATAGGAGTAACTCAATAAATTTCGATTATTGGATCAAGAAAATACAATCAATAAATTGGGAGGTAAGTCAACATGTTATAACTTGGAGGGGAGTGAATATAATTATAAAATCTACAGGAAAAATTCATTCCTTTGTGCAGGATGCCTGGACTTAAAATATTGCCACAAAAAGGAATGCACTTTGGTGGACCCAGGCCAGGCCTGAAAACAGCCACTCTCTTCCTGATTACACAGACAGGTTGATATGCTTTAGTAATGTTGCTACCAGATAAATTGAATTTGAAAGAGTTAAATTGGATATATTTTTATATAGGATTAAGATATAAAAATATTCAGTCTGGATCATAAAGAAAATGGAAATAAATATATACCAAAATATTTTTTATTAATAGATTCGCAAAAATGAAAAAGAAACAAAACAAAGTATAACTCTACATTTTTGGGATGAGGACAGTGAATGACAGGAGACTAATTCTTTTCATTGATTGCAGGTGGAAACAATAGTACGGTGTAAGAAGAACAATGTGGCAATGTTGGACAAAATCACATATTCATTTCCCTTATGGCTGGCAACCTCACTGTTAGAAATCTGTCCCAGGGACCTGGAAGATGGCTCAGTACAATAAGTGCTGGCCTAGCAAGCGCAAGGGCCTGAGTTCAATCCCCAGTTCCACCAAAGAAATAAAAAATAAAAAAAATATTAATTAAAAAAAGAAAGAAAGCAATATGTCCCAGTGGTTCACTGTAACAAGGCAATTCCCAGTGACACCACTTCTGCAGTACTAACCTGTTTTCTAGGTAAATGGAGTAGCCAGGAGGCAGAAAGATAGTACAGCTAACACAGGCTGGGCAAGGGGGCAGGACAAGATCCACATGTTCAGAGCAGTTCTCAGAACCCTGCCTGTTGGTTTCTTGCAATAATTCCAACAAGTTTTGATAGTGCAACTTGGACATGAGACAGTGTGGGAAATTCGGAAGGAAATCGTGACCCTCAACTGAGTACAGAATAAAAAGAGGTGATACTTTTAGTACACTGGAGTATTACTAAGCTACAAAAAAGATAAACCCAGGCTTTTATGGGTAAATGGATGCAAGTAGAGAAATAAATCAGACTTGTATGTGTAAACATCGACAACATCATATGGTCTCCCTAGTGTAAGAACCTGAAAGAGCAAATAAAATCCAAAAGGTACAACAGATACTGTGGCACAGAAAGAAACTGTTCAAAGGGAAGAAACAAGTGGGGTGAGGAAAGGAGAAAGAAAAGAAAGAAAGAAAGAAAGAAAGAAAGAAAGAAAGAAAGAAAGGAAGGAAGGAAGGAAGGAAGGAAGGAAGGAAGGAAGGAAGGAAGGAAGGAAGGAAGAAAGAAAGAAAGAAAGAAAGAAAGAAAGAAAGAAAGAAAGAAAGAAAGAAAGAAAGAAAGAAAGAAAGAAAGAAAGGAGCGCCCATTTTTATACTTCCCTTTTGTGTCTTTCCTTACCTTTAATAAACGTGAAACACTGGTACTATTTTTGCTTGCTTTGTTCAATTCTCTATCCAGGACAGAAAGGACTTAGAAATCACCTTTAAAACGAGACTGCAGCAGCAGAGCCCAGTGACAATGACACACACCCTTACTTTTCTTCAGGCTGTTTATCATTCAGTGTGATGGTTTGAAGAATCCTACAAAGTGTGGTGTGAAGAAAGAGAAAAATTAAAACAAAGTCACAGATAAAGACAGAGAGTTCTCAGGTCTATGTATCTTACATATATACAGCTATATCTTATATATATATATATATATATATATATATATATATATATATATATATATATATAGCTATATGTACATATAACTGCAATATTTTTGTGTTATACATGTATATGTCTATATATTTACACACACACACATATATATGTATATGTATGTCAGCTTTGTTCTGTATTTCAAGTAAAAATGAGAATCAATATTTTAACTAGTTAATCTAGATATTTGAGCTGTTTAATCTCTGTCCACACAAAGAGACTTTGGACCCTTGCTTCTCTGAGGGTCCTGCACTCTTCTCAGTTGTGCCCGCCCGCAGGCTTACCCTTGGTGTTGTGCTCCTCCTAGTTGAAATCTATTCCCAGAATCCAGCCATTTCTTGTGAGGTCTGACCTCAGGGCACAAGAAATAATTCACTGAGAGTGCACAAGAGGAGAATTGTAGAATTTGAAAAGAGATCTCTTTGTTGCTACAAAAACATGAAATTAAAAATTGAAGACTACTTACTCTCTTTCTTGATTAAAATTGAAATAACCTAAATAAAAAGCAAAAAAAGGGGGCAACTAGTCCATCAAGCTAACAGTAAGAATTCTAAATTACATCTGTAACACTGGACTTATTTTTACCTGCAGTCATATTTAATCCTTAATCTAATGTGGTTTAAGAAAAGACAAAACAAGCCTAAATGGTTTAAGAACTCACTGGTTTATGGCTCGTAAGGAAAGAAAAATCAAAAAATTTTTCCAGGTCTCTGAGCACACTGCATGTCCCACATATTACCAACCTCCTCTCTGCCATGTGTAAGAATCACTGATCTTACAGGACATGGCCATCTTCCGAGGCCCCTGGGCTTCTGATCAGTGCATGGCCACCTCTCGAAGTGCCTTATTAAAAGGTTCCTTGGGATGATCTCCCAATCCATGGGGTGACCATCTTCAGAGACATCTGGATTGCAGATTCCTGAAAGACCATCTCTGAAGTGCCTGGACTACACACGCTGGTGGTGGCCATCTCCAGAGGCACAGGAATGCAGAGTAGCAGATGCGCATCTCCAGGGGTTCTGATGCTGAGTCCCAGATAACCATCTCTGGAATTGCCTACACTGTAGATTCCTGGGAGGCCAGGAATGACAGGTGTGGGCTTGCAGGTGGCAGACTCCAATGTGCCTGGCCACCGAGTCCTTGGGTGGCCCTCTCTGGGGCTGATAGAACGGCAGATTTCTGTATGACTAAAGCTGCTACACTACTCATTCCAGATGACCATCTCTGGAAGCACATAGATTGCAGGGTCCCAAATGGTGATCTCTGCAACTGCTGGCAGTGCAAACTCCCAGGTGACAATTTCCAAAGTGCTAGAAGATCCCCGAATGACCACCTATGGCATTGCCCTCACTTCACATACCTGAATGACCTTCTCTGAAGTTCTTGAACTAGCTTTTGGTCATTCTGTCTAGGAGTGCTGGCCCTACAGATTCCACTTGCCTCGTCTCCAGAACTGCCCAGCCTGTACATGTTTCATAATCATCTCTGGCTGTGTCTGTGCTACAGATCTATAGAGAGCAATCTCAGAAGTCCCTGTTCTACTAACTGCTAGATGACTGTCTGCAGGAGGCTTGTGGGGCAGATTGTTTGTTCTTGCTCAAGCTGTTTTCATGATGGTACACATAGATAGATCTGCATCACCAGTTCCCTTTGGCAACAAGAAACTTCTTCTACCACCACATTGTCATTCCAGCACAGGGGCTCTCTTCCCTCATAAAGCCAGAATTCTTCATCTTCTCTTCTTGATGCTGGTCCCATCGTTCAGCTCCCTACCACATTTTTTTCTTTACTTTTGGTAAGACAGGGTCTCACTATGCAGTTCAGGCTGGCCTTGAGATCTCTTTTGTAACCCAGGCTTGCTTCAAACTCTCAATGATCCTCCTGCTTCAGCCTCCCGAGTGCCAGGATTACAGGCATGTGTCACCATGTCCAGCTTCAGCTCCCATTTTAAGTTCATCCCTATTGGCTTCCACCCCTGGTGTGAATTGAATTCATTATTTTTCTAGTTTATGGCTCTCCCACAATCTGGGAATCATGGCTAGATATTCTAGTTTAAAATGCTCAAAATGGAAAGCCTGAGGAAGAACGCATGGCCTCTTTCTCTCCGAAGGCAGAGGGTGTTTAGTAGCTCCATGTGTCTGTACATGTGGCAGGTGATGGGTCAGGTGCTCAAAAGTATGCAGGAGGGGGATTTTTGCCATCTTCCCTCCATGTAATATGTGAGGTCTACATTCCCAACTTAATATTCCTTGCAAAATGTATTCGGTCAACTATATTAAGACTTTATTTATTTTAATTAATATTTAGTTGATTTCGTTTGATGCATTTTCTCCTATAGCCTTAATTTCAACTCATTATAGTTTTAAAAAAATGATTAAATGATCTTGACTGTCCCATCTCAAAACCGTATTGAGTTGATTCATACAGGATGGCTCATGCGGCTTCTTAAGTCTCCTGTGAACGCCACACCCACTCTTGGTCTGCTCCCACTCTTTGCAGTGGCCATTTGTCACTCGCTTCCCTATGATCACTTGGGCATTTTCTGTTGCTGTTGTTAGAAGGCCCACAGCTTGGCAGGAGTTAGCAGCACAGCAGAAGTTGTATTGACGTATGATTTCTTTCTAAGGCTCTATGAGAAACAAAGGTAACATTGGTGTAATTCTTGGATTTGGGACTTGTTAAAAAAATCTATTTTTCTACATTGGGGGCTTTGAAAATATGAAGCAGGAAGAACTTCAGTCAATTTCATGCTCAATACAACATATTACAAGCTGGAAAATTTTGTCCCACAGGCTTCAAAGAAAATAATAATAATATTAAAAAAAAAAAAAACCTACACAGCTCATTTTAAAAGCATAAAGCTTACTTGTTCCATTAGGTAATTTAGAAAGTCCAAATGGCTTCAACCATTTCTCTGCAGTCTCTACAATTTTCTGAAGAAACTTACTCTTCCAACTACAACTGCTGTTTGATAAAAAGAAAAGATGCTGTGCTCATGATATTTGTGCAATATTACTGTATTATCAAGTTTTGATTCAGAGAAGGGGAAAAAAATACACCCTTAGCATCCCCAAGGAAAATCTGTACCAATCCATTAAATGAATCTAACATTGCACCTTTTGCAGAGTTTAGAAATTGTTTCACAGCAAAATTGTCTTGCTTTTATTTACAGCTTCAAGGGTCATCTCCAGAATCTATGACAGCTGTGTGGTGAAAAATGGAAACATCTTACTGTTGCTGCTTGCCACCCTTCGTTTGTTTTGACTTTAGGACTTAGAGAACAAAGATGTGATATCAACAATGAGGATATTTCAAGAGCTTCCTTCAACTTTGTTTTTAAAAACTGCTAAACGAAGTATGAAAAGTACCTGCAGACAAACACAGGGGCCTTCTGGCAAAGTAGGGTTGTGTAGTATGATGCCCAGTGTACACACGTACACACACATGCACATGTAATGTATAAGGGGCATGAGACTCTGCCTTTTAGTCTAGTTTGTCTTCTGGATATGCTTTGAAACCTCTCCAGACACAAGCCAAGTCTTCTGGTACAGTCTTCAGTTAGTACAATGTCAAGATGGTAGGAGAAGCGTACCATGACATCTAACACCTTTGCTGAAGCTATAGATAATAAATGCAAAAAGGATATCTGCTTCAATTGTGGAGAAGCACCTTACAGTTGAGTTCACTGGCATAGTTGTTCATTCTGCTAGAATCTCCAAGTACAATTTTAAAGGTCAGTTTTGTACCATAACCAACTTAAAGGTGGAGAATGATTGATATTCTATGCCCACGCTGGCACCTCAGTCCCATACTAGATTTCAAGGAGAGAGTGTGAATGATGTATGGCCATCCAGGCCTGTGTCTAAGAATCAGCCCTGCATAGACCCTCAGTAAAAACAGGTCAGTTGTCTCCTCCCTTTCCCAGTTATCCCCTTACTACTGGCAACTGTACCATAAGGATAATTACCGGGTTGATGTTTTTAAAATAAACTTCTGTAATAATGAGAAAATCTTCAGGTAGGACTTTGGTCATTCTGTTAGCCAGCTCAAGCTACCAAAATAAGATACCACAGACCTAATCAATTAACAAACACTAAATATTTATTTCTCCATAGTCTGAAAGTTAAAAATTCAAGATCAAGATGCCAGAGAGGTTGGTTTGGGGTGAGGCTTTTCTTCATGGCATGTAAAAGGTTGCCTTCTTACTATGTCTGCATATAACCATTCCTTTGCTCACACAGAGGAAAGGGAGAAGGAAGGAGGGAATGAGAAAGGGGGAGGGACAAAGGGAGGGAGGGAGGGAGAGAGAAAGAGAGAGAGAGAAAGAGAGAGAGAGAGAGAGAGAGAGAGAGAGAGAGAGAGAAATTTTCCACAAAGGAGCTCAGTTTGGCTGGATTAGGGCTTCACTGTTGTCAGCTCATTTGGTGCCAGTGGCCTTCTCAGAGGCCCTGTGTGAAGCACACTAATGTACTCAGTTCATGAATGCTTCTCTTTGCAAACAATTTGTTTTACAAAGTGAAGCGTTTGGCAAAATTTTGTCACATTGCCTTTGTGATATGAATTATTAAGGAGAAGAACCTTCCTGCAAGCACTTTGCATTCTCTTCTGCAACCCGATCCAATATGCTTTGGGTTGTAGGTAGGAGAGTTGCATCATGTAGTGGAAGGCTGTGCATGGCTGAGGTAGGTGCGTAAGGTAGCCTCATTGAAAGGGAGGGTTTCTGATGATTGATGTTTGTGGGTTACTTTGATTCAGCCATTGAATAGTCTAACTTTATGCTAGATATTTCTGCAACAATGTTTTTGGATGCAACTTACTCAATCAACTTGCCCTCCATAATGTAAGTGGGCCTCATGCAGTAAGTCAGGACCTAAGTAGAATAAAAGTCAGTCTTCCCCAAATGGAAGAAGCTTCTTTTGCCATCTATCCTTTAAACGAAAGCAGTCAGTTGTTTTCACTTGGTGGCCTTTGACTTGAGATGTATAGGCTCCTTCTGGCAGCCTTCAAATACAAACTGGATTTAGGCTCCACAGATTTTGCAGAATCCTTCTGTCTGTTTTTCTGCAGAACTCTGACTAAAGCACACAAACATCTCAAAGGCTAGCTATGTCCCACTTGGCACTTAATCATGTGTGTTGTAAATGTTTCCTCTTTAGGGACTCCTCCGCCGTCCTGATCAGAGACCTTTAAATTGCCCCTCCCAGCACAGCTGCACCTGGGGACACATAGCGCTGCGAGCCCTGCTGCTGAGAGGAGCCCCTGCCCTGAGCTTTCCCTGGATGACCGTCATCACCACCTCTCCCAACTCTTGCTCCTGACAGGAAGCCACAGCCTCCTCTCACTGAGCTCCCACTTCCCTATGACCCCATGAAAGACCTGTAGCTGGACCGAGACTAGCTGGTCTGGTCTCAGTGCTAAAGGGGCCCCTCTCAGCTTTGTTCTGAAATAAGCCTGTCTTGCTGAGCTCATACCTCTTATGTTTTTTTCTTTTCCTTTCCTTTCTCCTCACATTTAGTCATGCTTATGCTTTTTTATTGTGAAATTTAGGCTTCAGAAAAACTCAGCCATAGTGCCTACAGATTTCTGACTAAATGTGAGTCAGAAACTGGAGCGATTACAAAATATTTAAATGCCAGTCAAGTACTTCTTAAATGCTCTAGCAGACAAGCTGAATGACCTCGGGTGAATCACTTATCTGCTGTAAAATCCACTTCCTTATTTGTCACATGGGGATCAAAATGCACCCTCTTTTTATTTCACGTAATTACTTTCATGCCTCATGAGATGGCATATGTCAAAGTTCCTTCAAATGAAATATACAGAATGCCATCCTGTGATTGGATTTAGTACAATTATGGTCTTTGTCACACTCACTTTATCTTTTTTTTTTTTTTTTTTTTTTTTTGTGGCCTGCTCAGCCCTGAGGTTAGGGCTGGAGCAGCATGTGGTGCTCAGGATTGAACCATGGTCCTTGTGCTTGCCTAAGCTAGCCTAAGCAGGAACACTGAGATATCTCAGCCCCATCATTTTATCTTGAATGAAACATTCTCAAGCCTGAGCCCAGGATATTTAGCTAAATGGTAAAGCACTTACCATACAGAAGATGCTGAGTTTGATTACTGACATTCCAAAATCAAGTATAATCAAACACCTCCGAGACCTTAGAAAAAGATCTTTTGATGATGTACTCCTTAGGTTGAACTGCGGATGACAATGAAGAGCACATGGGCACCAATTACCCCCTTCCCTGGCAAACATTTAAAATCCACCAGTCCACCCTCCCCCACTGAAATGTCAAGGACTTTAAAATCCTTCCAATACCTTTTGGTGGCATCCCCACCAGCAGTACACGAGTTGATACATTGTCACCATCTCTAAATTATTTAGCAACTGATCAATTTAACACTTTAGTCTGTTCTGACAAAATAATGTCTAAATTTCTATCAACTCTTGTAATGCAACCTGAACCCATGAATGCAGCACAGAGCAAGAGTACCACCTGAAGTGCGCCGGCCATAGGTGGGAAGCGGGACTTCTTCCTCATCAACCTTGCTAAGGCAGATCCCACAGATTTGGCATCTTAGTTATTTGCAGTCAAAAGTACAGACACTTCTCTGCTTTGCAAATTTCCATGGGTTGTAGTTTCTGAGAGCTCCCTTTGAAAAAAAAGAGTGATTTAAAAGGGAATAAGAAATCAGAAAGACCATGCAACAAGAGAAGAAAACCGGCTAAACCATTACCCTTCTTCACCACTCTTTGTCACCTTCCTTCTAAACACAACTAGTCCTTCTAAAATAGTGCCTCCATTCTCACTCAGATTACACAGAAAAATGCAGAGTTCTCTGATGTAAGTAAGCAGAAGGCTTTATGTTTCTTTTTGTCACTGAGTCATAAAAAAATACCCAAAACAAAACACACTCAGCTCTATCGAAATCCAACCAATCACATAGCTTTATTAAACATAGCATCCAAGAAAGAAAATATGCAGTCCTTGCCCAGGGAGAATGGATGCCAAGAACAGAGTCATTTTCTGGCTTTGTCTTTGATATCTATAAATTTATTCTTTGTGCAGCTCACTATGTGACTGAATAGCTGTTGATATTAAACATGAGGAGAAACTCACAAATGGACAGGGAAATGCATTAGGGATTACCAGACGTTAACTAGCCACACTCCAAGAAGACCCTACTTACATCTGCTCTGGGCCTCAGAATGTATAAAATATTTTCTTTTCTCTCTATTATTCTCTTTCCTTATTTTCTGTGGCCAAGTGTATATTGGATAGAAAACCCGTTCAGTCCAAAACTTGGCGTGTGAACTCTTGCTTTGGCTGCAGTTGGGTTCCCACCAATTTGCAAAATAAAGTATGAATAATAATCTCAGTTGTAAGAGTGCAAAGTAAAATAAATCTTTACTTTACCAGCTTATCAGGGAATATAAATCAATCTGGCATGCAAGTCAACCTTAATTTCTATGTAAAAGTTCCAGATGTAGTTATGATTCTATTTTATAAATATAACCAGCATGTTAGACATAATGAGAAGCAAAGACACCACGGATCTCATAAATAAATGGTCTTTTCTTCATAAACTCAGTCTAAGCCTACTGCGAGGGATTCAGTTGAGTACACTTGACAACCCCGTCTCTGTATGGTTTCTCCTCATGTACTCACATCTGCCCCTTACCCAATTCAGTCTCTCTCTTTGTACTCAGCCTTGTTGCTGCTTCCTTACCACTAATGGCTGGCACTTTGCGGGGGGGGCAGCAGAGCTGTTTAGCACACGTGTTCACAGCAAGGACTTGGGACACGGATTCCCAACACTTGTTCTCAAAGTAGGCTTCCATACTAGCCTTGCTAATGTTTCACACCTCAAGGAGGCCTTCACCACACCAGATTGCCACTTCTACCTACCTGCCCCCTTGGTATGAGGGTGGCCAAGGTCTCCGACCACATGTGAAGTCCATGTATGGGTGAGCAAGTCCACGGGCACCTCAGCCACCAAACTGAGCAAATGCCACTGGCTCATTTATCATCCACCTCCCACACACACACCTCAGTACCCACATGCGACTCTTACTGCCACAGCAGCCTCCTCGCATAGAGCACCTGAAGGGGGCTCACAGGCACTGACGTTCTAGCTTATGGCTGCCTAATCCTGCTGACCTGGTTCCAACATTGTGTCCTTGCCTGCTGTGCTGAAGGCATCCAGCCCAGCTGTGTCTCTCACTGGGGACCCAGGGTCACCACACAAGAGCGCCCTCACCCTCTCTCTCCACTGCTGTTCTCTCCTCCTTTGCCATTTTGCAATCCTGCATGTCTCGTGGCTCCAGGAGCCCAGGTTATGTTCTCTCCGTGCTCACCTCAGCTTCTTCCGTCCTCCAAGAGTTCTCCGTGAAGTTGGTGGCATCTGGTTTTAATATTGTACCTCTCTTTAGCCCCCAGCTATTTCCTCTCACTCAAAGCTATGCACAAGAAGAGATTTTTTTTTTTCTTTACTGCGGCCTTAGAGAGCCACTAGGTTTCTTTCTCTATTTCCTTTTAGCTCGGTGATGTCCTCTGCTTCTTTTTTGTCCTACCCACCCTGGAATTCCCAGCTGACACTGGAACAGTTGGTATCGGCACCCATGGCTCCCTCAGGTCCTCGTGCTATACTGAAGAAGAGAGAATCCTCAGCGAATGTTACATCTGCTTCCTCTCCTGTTGAAAAGCTGAGGGCTGCTGGAGGACGCGGCATATTCATACATGCTGGTGTCAATACCAGCTCAAACTTGCTCATCAGCCACTTGCCCTTGGTTAGATTCTACTCTCTTTGTTCTGAAAGACAGGCCTCATGTCCTACTATATTGTGGTAACAGAGGTCCTTGGGCCTGACCCATGCCAGTTGCCTAGCTCCACTCAGCTCTTATCTTGTCTCACCCCACACCTTCCCTCCTCAATGCAGTTTGTGTCTACCCATCTGGTTAACCCCTCACTCTCCTTTTGCAGCCTCTCCAAGAAGCTCCCCTTAAATGAAACCTCCTAGTTGGGTTGGGCACCCATCTTGGTTACTTTACTCTGTTGCTGGGACAAAATACCCAAAATTAAGGGATGAAAGGTTTATTTAGCTCACAATGGGTGGAGGTTTCAGTCCATACTTGACTACCTCCAAGGCAAAGTGGTGCATGGCAGAGGGCAGCCGATCATGGTGGGGAAAGCAGTAAGACCAACAAGAACAAAACAGAGAAAGAGCAGAACAAGCCTGCTTTTCTACAACCCACCATGTGCAGGCTTCCTGCCTCAGGGTGCTCATAACGCCATCCCACAGTCCCAGCATTGGACCATGAATCAAGCACTAACTCTAGAAGCCGCCCCATGACTGCGTGAGGCTTTGGGGGACATCCAGCCACAAACTATGACTCGCAATTTACACTACTTTAGATGTGATATGTGATCTAGTGAAGATTTTGAAGTATAGGAGAGGATATCTGTGTTAGCTACTTTCTTCCTTCTGAGACAGACTACCCAATGCCCACAAGCTACAGGAGGAAGGCTCGGATCAGCCTGCCGTTTCTGAGGGTTTCAGCTGATACCTGTCTTCAAGGCCTTGTAGCATGGAAGAGGGCCACACCCACGGAGAAACAGCCCAGACAGAGCAGGCACGAAGAGGTGAGACAGCCAAGAGGAGGCTGCCCTTTAGCTTTGATCCCATGGGTCTTTAGCCCTTTGGAGTGTCACCACCCATACCCAGGAGGAGGCTTCCATTATCCATACCCAGGGGTATGCTAAGCCGATTTAGCTATCACACGGCCTCATCCAGCATCACACCCCTATGATCCAGCTTCCTCCCAAAGACCCCATGCACGAGCCATAGTTGTGAGCCATAACCAGCTCATCAGCTGTTGGCCAATATGGTGCCACGTTATTTAATCGAACGGACTTGAGCATCTGCGTCGTTTGGCTCCCCTGTCCAGGAGACCAGGGTTCAATTTCACAGAAATTCAGTGTCCCTCCCTATGTCACTGAAAAGTGAAGAATATTGTTATGTACTCAAAATACTGTTTCTTTTTGTAGTCACAATGTTGCTTTCTGGATGAAGAAGTAAATTTTATTATTATTATTTTTAACATTTATGTATTTATTTACTTATTTATTTAGTACAGGGTCTTCCTATACAGCTCAGACTAATAGTGATCCTCCTGCCTCAGGCTCCCCAGTACTGGAATGACAGGCATTTGCCACCACACTCAGTTTTGGTGGCAATTCAGTGTGGGGCCAGCACGACGTGCAATACTGGGGATCGAACCCAGGTCTTTGAGCTTGCCAGGCAGAGACTCACACTGAGGAGCTATCTCCCAACCCGAGGAAGTAATTTTTAAATAACTTCTTGGGGTCAGAAAAAGCTTCATTGATAAGAAAGTAATGCATAACAATATAGTCAGTTTCAAAAAATAAAGTACATTTTAAACATAAACTTAAATGGTGATTTTTTTTTTTATTTTGCTGTTGCTACTTGATTGGTTATCATTTTGATCTGAATTTGATTTTTAAAAAGCCTAATGTATAACACTGAGTCATGGACACTGCTAGCCACAGGAACATTGCAATAAGTTTATACACTAGAAAGGTCTGCAAGACACTATTTCATCTATTTCTCTGTATGATGTAGAAGAGGCAGTCAGGGTGCTGTGAGGAAACCAGTGAGGGAAGCACTCAGGGCACTCAGCCCCAGCCTGAACGTTTCTTGTGTGAAGTGGAGCAGTGGATGCCAGCCTTATCCATTTCATGATCATATGAAGCAATAAACATGAAGATGCTATGCACCTGGAGGTCCGGCTTGATACCTCCAGAGATGGGTCACACTGGGGATATGCATTGGTGCCACTGTGCCTTGTGTCCTTCCCCTCAAAACCTATGACTCAGTCATGAGTAAAACACAATTCAACCTGAGGGCTATGTACAGGATAACCAATAACTACTCCTTAAAACTGTCAAAAGCACAAAAAGCAAGGAAGGACCAAAAAACACTTTGGGACCAGATGAATTCAAGCAGACACAAGGAGTCAGTGCACTTTACCACCTTCTAGAGCCTCCTGGAACATCAAGAAGACATCCGTGAAAACTCAGAAAATCCAAATAAAATCTAGAATTAAGTTGGTATATAAATAGTAGCCAATGTTGGTTTCAAAGGATGTAAGAAAAAGAAAAACACTGAGGGCTACATCTGTACTCCATACCTCTTGCTCACATTTTAAAAATTTAAAATCAATTATAAAATTAAAATTTTAAAAGTAAATTGATGTACAAATACAGTTGTCCCTTGGTATCTACAGGGGATGGGTTCCAGGACAGGAAAACCAAACCATGTGGTTGCTCAAGTCCCTTTGATTAAGTAACGTGGCGCCATATATGCAGACAGCTGATGAGCTGGTTATGGCTCACATCTAGACGTCTCCCGGAAGCCTCAAGGCCCATGTGTGGGGTGTTTGGCAGGAGGCTGGATCAGGGAGATCAGGGACGTGTAACGCCGGATGAGGCCGTGTGATAACTAAATCGGCTTAGCATATGCCTGGATGTGGGTAACGGAAGCCTCCTCCTGGCTGTGGGTGGCGACATTCCAAAGGACCAAAGCCTGATGGGATCAAAGCTAAAGGGCAGCCTCCTCTTGGCTGCCTTGCCACCTCATGCCTGCTCTGCCCGGGTTATTTCTAAGCCTATGACTGAAATTTGCACAAACTGAGGCACGGGAATTGGCTGTGTGGAGACAATTATAACAAAAACAATAATTGTTATAATTTTATTATGTGTACACACGGTCTATGTGAATGTCTTTATTGTTGTAATGAATTTAATATTTCAGCAATAATAACAGCTGCCAGATTTAACCCTAAATAAGAAGCAGGCATTATGCTAAACAACGACCTCACTTTCAATAAGGAAATAGGCTCAGGGAGATAGAGAACCTCACTCAAGTTTCTGTGGATCATGTGTTTGCTGAGATAACAAAACACAGAGCCTGACAGGCTTAATCAGCAGAAATTTGCTTTCTCATGTCATGGGGCTGAAAGCCTAAGAATAAGCTGCTACAGGTTTAGTTTCATCTGTTAGGGCCTCTCCTTTCCTTTCAGACAGCTGCCTGTCACTCTGTCTTCTATGGTATTTTGAGTGAGCGCATCCCTGGCATGTACCTGTCAAAGTTCTTCTCATGAACATGTGTCAGATGGATGGGAAGAGGGCCTGACCTAAAGGCCTCTGTGGCCTGAACACAAACCTGTGAAGATTCACACATTGATAATGTGATACGATTAAGATATGGAGCATTTATTTATGCAGCAATTAGCCTGTGAGGACGGGTTTCCCAGGAGGGGAATGAAGTGCTCCTGTGGAAGGGTTTGACTAAGCAGTGCCTTTCGCCCTTCTGCCTTCTGCTGTTGGAGAGTGCTGTGCTTTTGGCTGAGGAAGGCATGGTGCTCATCATAGAGCACATCTTCTGGCGCCCTGATCTTGGATTTTTCCAGTCTCCCCAACAATGAGAGGAACAATTCTGCTTTTCATACATAACCCATTGTTAAGTGTGTTCATACCATAGCTCCGATTGATTGAGACAGAGATCTCCTTCTAAACTTTTAAAGACTTTCTCATGAATTAAGAATATGCTGAAACAATAACTGCAGTAAGTGCTGCTGCCAAGCATTGTTCAGTGGAAAAGTAGGGGTCAAGAATGAAAGGGGGCATGCTGGATCTTAGTACCAATGCACAAGAGGTTCCAGCTCGGTGGTGTGATCATAAGGGTGTTGTGAAGCGTGCCATGAGCCATTAAGTCATGAGCAACGTACAACAGGAAAGCCTTCCATTTTCACTGAAATTGCATGATTGTGCTGCTCTTGATTCCAGTTTTTTAAGAGATGTTCCCACAGGAGACAAAACTAGGATGTATGGCTATGATCCTGAGACCAAGGTCCAGGTTCTAAACGGAGATCACCCAGGCATTTCGTGTCTCTCAGGATCTAATATGTTGATTATTACCTTAATGGAATTATAAGAACAGAGTTTGCACCTAGGAGCAATATGGTGAGTTCTGAATATTATTTAGAGTTATTAAACAGTTTATGAAATGATGTACCAAAACAATTATGTGCATAGAAAGTAGCCTGAGAAATGGGCAAATGGGGCCAGCCAAATAGCTCAGTGGAATAATGTGCCTGCGTAGGCAAAGGAAGTTTCTGGGGTTCCATCTAGGACCTGCCATGCAGGCCCCACCCCGGGGCACAATGAGACACAGTGGAGACTGGGTGTGGTGGTGCACACCTGAAATCCTAGCTCTTGGGCGACTGAACACAGGTGGATCACTATGAGTCTGATCTACATCCTGAGGCGATGTAGGTCCAATAGAACTTTATTAAAATACAAAAAAGAATAAAAAAAAAATAAATAGGCAAATGGATTAATCCTTCATCATAAGAAAGCCCCACATCATTCATCCCATCTGCTATTGCAATATCTGCTGAACAAAACCCCTGCAGCTTACCAGATCTGGCACTGCCCAACTTCTGTGTCTCCCCCACGTCATTGACCATGAAAGGCAAGCACTCTGACCACATGAAGGACCTCAAGGCAGCCATGACTCTGCAACTAAAGACAAGAAGAATTTCCAGAACTACTTCACAAATGGTGAGGACTGTGGGTACTTGTGGAAAGTGTGGGGGATACTTCAGCGGGATTAACAGTGGAAGCCTTCACCGTTGCTTGTGATCACACCTTATACAGCTACACTCTGAAATACAAGAATGCTCTCAGTTCAACGTGGTTTGCAAACCAAAGTGCTCCACAAAATTATCCTTGCACTGTCAACTCTGCACCACATGACAAACATGACCAAGTTCATTTTCTCCACATAAATACAAACACAGCCATATTTCCTAAAATAGTAAAATGAATTAAGTTCACAACTGACCTATAACAGGAGCCTTGGTTAAAATCCCCCAGTCATGTGAATCCAAGGCTAAAATGACAGCTATGTTGCTATTCTGAGAGCTGAATGTCCCACTATTCAGACAGTAGCAACACTCATGTTTTCAGTTAGTCTTACCATCATGGAAAATGAAGCAAGATCTCTACTGACCAATGGTCTCCCTTCCCATGAGAAAAAGGCCTGCAGACTCATAGTGCTTCAGTTTATTAGCTTGATTCTTTCTACATCCTCCACAAGCAGCTGTCCTTAGATGAAGTCTCAGAGCCTGTATCAGTTGGAGACTGCAACATTATTCTGTACATTGAGAACAGTAGAAATGTCTGGAGAATATCTCTGCTTCTGTAAACAGAGGTTATTCCAGATTATTTCCCCCTAAAGTAAAACCAGGTGATAGGGAAGAAGCTTCTATTAAGAGCACAGTCAGAACCGGAGCACTGTGGCAGTAGATATAAATATTCCCAGCAGCCAGAGCAGGAGAATGAGGCAAAGGAGTGAAACCATGCAAGCACTGATGATGTGTACTGAATGCCCAACCTAACGGGAACTTTCTGTGTTGGTGCATGCGTATAGTCCTAGCACTTGGGAGGCTGAGGCAGAAGGATAGCTGTGCTCAAGGCCAGCCTGAACTTTGTAGCAAGACTCTGTCTCAAAATAAAAGAACTTTCTTTATGAGAAGCCCCCGACCCTACCTGCTCCTTGTCACTGTGCTCTGTCCTCCCCTTCTCAGACCGAAACCTGCTCACCAGACAAGCAGCAGCCTAGAACACGTATCCCAAATCAGTCTTACAGTCAGCCTTGTCCTTGATTTGCAGTAGTGATCAGGTAATAAAGAATCATCAGATTATTTGAGGCTCACCAGATTGTGAACTCTCAGTGCAAAGGGTACATTTGAATAAACTGAGCAACCAACAAAACAAAAACAATCCAGGAAGACAACTAACAAAAATCTATAAATAATATTCTTCAAGATGATTTAAATGGTTCAGGAATTTACTGAGTATGAACTAACCACTGTGAAAAAACTGGGACATCATAATTAAGGCTTGTTGAAGAAAACTGATGGAGATCAAAGTTAAAATAATCTAAAGATTAACTTACATGTCTAGAAGATAGATTTAAGAACATTTAAGAGTATATATATATATACATGAAATTCCAGAAGCTCATGCCTTCCCACAGTGATGAAGTGATGAGGTTTTCCATGTGTTGTATCTGTTTCCCTCTCAGAAGAAGAGTGCCTTTCCTCACTTTCTCTCTCCCTCCCTCCCTCCCTCCCTTTCTTTCTCTAGAGAGAGAGAAGGATTATATATATATATATATATATATATATATATATATGATAAAGAAAAATAAAACTAAACTATTACATACATTAAAAATACTTAACTATAAGGGGAAAGCAAGTAGACATCTGTAAGAATCTGATTTGTTATTAATCCTACTGGATTGTAGAAAATAATGGAGAAATCTCTCCTAAATTCAAGAGAAAACCCAAGCTGAAAAGAGGTTAAATAATAATTATACCTTTAAGTGATTTGTTCATCTTCAATATTTAGAATTGACCAATTAAGAAGTGTTTAATTATAAAGAATAGAATGTTAATATGAAAAACAATATGATTAATAGAGCTGAAATGAGAAATAAAATATTATAGAATTGGTAGACCTCCCACACTTCAAACTGAGGCTTTAAGATCTATGAGTTGATTAATCAAGAAGTGGAGGAATGTAAAATATATTTTTAAGGTTATAGTTGTAACTCTCAGAAAAGCAACAAAAAAGCAAGGTTAATAATCGCTAAGGACTGAACTCGTGCCTTCCCACAGTGATGAGTTTTTCCATGTGTTGTATCTCTCTCCCTCTTCCTCTCTGTCTTTCCTCTCTTTCTCTCTCCCTCCCTTTCTTTCTCCTTCTTTCTTTCTCTTTCTCTTTCTTTCTCTCTTTCTCTCTTTCTCCTCCTCCTTTTCCTTTTCCCTCTCCTTCTCCTCATCCTCTGTCTCTGTCTCTATCTGTGCCTGTCTCTGTCTCTGTCTGCCTGCCTACCTGCCTCTGTCTCTATCTCTGTCTCTGTCTCTGTCTCTGTCTCTGTCTCTGTCTGTCTGTCTCTCTCTCTCTCTCTCTCTCTCTCTCTCTCTCTCTCTCTCTCTCTGTACACACAGATCAGTGATGCCTGAATAGGATCAAAATGAATCTCAGAGTACTGATGATTTTCAGGAGGCTGTAGCTTCTAGGGACAGCTTGTAGCTTTCCTGCTCTCTGGATGCAGGGGTGGCTTTGGATTGTACTCCTGTTTCTAGGTCACAAGCAGGAACACAGTTGCATACCAGTATTTAGACAGCAGCTTCTATATGGCAGGTAGCACGTGTGTGCATGTCAGCCCACAGCTGGCTGCTGTCGGATGTGCCAGCCCACACACCTTCCACTCTCACTCCTTGCCTTGTCTCTAAAAAAAAGAAAAAGTCTCCTTCTGGAGACCCAAATCACTCTAGTTCAGAGAAACCTGGCAATGCCTGAGGTTCACTTTGCACTCAGAAGGGAAGAGAGGTCTGGTGACTGGTGGCCTCTGAGTAGGATGAGACACTTCTGCCTTTCAGTGACCTCGTCTGTGCCATAGGAACTGGTTGTATGTGGCTGAGATTGCTTTTTCAACTGGAGTAGATTTTTTCTATTTTTTTATGAGCAGACTTTATTTATTGGGGGAAAGAAAGCTCCTGTCCAAGAGAGGGGCAGGAGGGGGGCCTGAGCAGGTTTTCCTTGGGAAGCAGTCTCTTCCAGGGACTTTTATGGAGTAAAACCATGTGGTGAGGCAGGTCTAAGGAGGTGAAGACATGGGATCTCACTTAGGTGGGCATGAGGTGGGACAAAGCTATGGTCAACCAATGAGATTACAAGCACCATTGCTCAGGCAAAATTGATTAAATCCGGGACCAAAAGGGGGGAAGCAAGTCACATAGCAAGGGGGTATGAATATAGGACAGGGTCTTTGCCTGTTGGTGGTTGGGCTAGTGACTCATTTGGGCTCCTTCAAGGTGATATCTATTTAGCATATCTATCCCTGACGCCCATCCCTAGGGAGGTAAGTAGCTGTGTTTCCCCTTGTCTTGGTCTTGAGGTCTGTCTGTTTCTTTCAACTTGCAAAGTCACCTTGTCTTCCATCTTGTCTCCTTGAGGGCCTGGTCCTGTCTGACTGCCTATAATATTTCTATCAAATTTAGCTGCCTACAAGATTTCCCCCTCTGAAGAAGTAACCTGAACTGCTGTGAGGTAACCATCAGTGCTCTGGCTTCTTCAGGCTGAAAGGAGTTGTAGCTGTGAACTGGCAGTCAGAGTCCAGAGGCTGTACTGACAGCAGCATTTTATCTTGGGTAGGTGGAATCACTTTTGGAGGCCATATCTAAAACACTGAATGAGATGTTAATTTAACTTGACTGAATGCTGTGTATTTCATGATAAATATGTAAGTTCATCTGGTTGATTTCTGATGTAGCTCAGGCTTTTCATGTTGATAGTAAATACATATGTGACCTCTCTTAACTAAAGGTAGAAGGACTTATCACAGACCATCAGACTCCATGAATATAGGGGTGTAAAAGCCAGTGTGTGAGCTCAAATGCTCATGCTTTGATTATACATGTTCTAATTTCTCAGAAAATTTGTTCTTTCTTAGGAGATACCAAAACCCAGGGAATCATACAGGTAAAACCTATAGTGAATATGATTGATTACTTTTAGATTTCTTTTACTGGGATCTACCAGATTTTGTCCATAGAGACACAAGAAGGCCTTAATGTCTACCTTATATAGCCCAGGTGGGTGGAGCATTCTCAGGATTATTGTACTCATGCCCCAATGTAAGATGCTTTCTCTCCACTACAGGGGAAGTTGCCATCACATACTCTGGGCAGGGCTGCATGCAGAAGGCCTTAAAACTCAGTAGGCCCCAGATATCTGACACAAGCTGAAGAAGTTAAAAGGGTTTGCAGGAATGAACTGGTCTCAGTTCCGGTGTTTCATAGTAGAAAAGATACAGAATGCAATTACAGACAAAAAATGAGGAAAATAATGCTGGCAAGCCTACAGCAATGAAGGCCAGTGAGAAAACAGGGAAAAATGTGCTGCCCTGGATCTAGACAGAGAGAATGGACATATCAAGCAAAAATGTCCAAAGCCGCTAGATAAGGAAAAAAAAGAGTCAGAGGAAGTTTCAGATTGAGGTGGTTATGCGTCTTCCCCCCTCAGCCTGAGAGAACCCATATTAACTGCCAATATGAAGAGAAAGCCTGTTAAATTTTTAATAGATGCTCATACAGGTTTGTCAGTAGTTACCCAGACAGTAGCCCCACTTGCCAACAAGAAATACTCAGTGTTTTCAATAGGTCTGGAAATTCATGTGCCCCAGTAATAACAGAATTGGCCAGCTTATTTGAGACAATACCTAGTTTAATACCTTATAAAAGATAAAAAAGGTATTAAACTCCAAATTTAAGAGATCTCTGCTAATGGATCTACAAAACTCTGACTCATCTTCTTATAATTATAAACTTAAAAAAGGGTATTACCTTCCTTCTGCTAATAATGTTTCAATAGTTTAAAAGATATCAAACCAATGATATGTGAGATGCTGAGGTCCCTTGGTCCCTTTCTTTGTCATTTTTATGGGAAGTCATTACTGTCTACTTGGTATAAATCTTTGACTGTATTCATAATTATCCTGTTATGATTATTTGATCCATGCATGCTTAATTGTTTCTTCAGTTTTGTCTCTTCCAGACTCAAAGCAATTTTTCTTAATTGGCTATTTTTTCTTCTTTTTAGAAGATTATTGAGCTATTGGGTTGGAGGTCTCAAGATATTTCTCAAAGCCTCGAGTCTTTTTAAATGGGCTTAGAAGAAAATTAAAAAGAAATAGTCTTTAAATTTTCTTTAATGATAGCTTTGTTTTTCAGATTCAGAGACAAGACCACCTCTACTGCATTTAAACCTTCAAAATATGGAAAAGCAATGATATTTGAATACTGTCGGATATACCTCCCCACATCCTTCAGAAAGCTCTTTCTAGTAGGCACAAGGAAGAGCACAGCCTGACAACAGGAGCCTTGTTTGCCACCACCCTTCAGACTTGGTGGCCTCCTCTTGAGCATAAAAATGTATCACAAGACCAGAAAGGGTCAAGTTCAAGTTGTGGCTGGGATAGATAAGACACAGACCAATTTGTAATCATGCTTCAAAATATCAAAACATGAAGATATCAAAACAAGACACAAAATGATCAGACATTTCTCTATGCAAATTAGATTTTTTGCAAGACACTCGGCCATAAAGTTCATCCTAGTTTTTGATAATATTCCGTCTCAAGTCCCACCCTCTTAAGCCTCAAGATTACAGACTGCACGTCCAAATTTTTCTTGCAAGTAATCTCTAACACTTTTAATTAACACTTTTAACTAACACTTTCTCAATAAGCCCCCCCCCGTCTCTGCCTCCTTTATTTTATTTTATTTATTTATTTATTTTTAATGTACACAGTGTGGGGTCTCACTGCGCAGCTTGGACTCATAGTTATCCTCCTGTCTCAGCCTCTCTAGTGCTGGGATTACAGTTATGCGCTGTCACACCTGGTCTCAGTGGTTGCCTCAGCATGCCCAGAGGTGGGGCTGGTGTGGCATGTGATGCTGGCAGTCAAACCCTGGTCCCTTGAGCTTGCCTAAGCAGACAGTCCACTGACCTATCTTGCTGGCCCTCCCTTCTTTAAAAAGTAATAAAACCTACCTGCTTCTGGGGAAGGCTGGCTGGGCCTTAGGAATGTCACATTCTGTGACGTGCACTCCTGGTTTTCCTTCTCTCATATCATCAAAACAAGCAGCAGCTTCTTGGGCTGACTTTCTTCAATCTAGCAGTAATTACCAGTGTCTGTCAAATATTCTCTATCAGCTACTTTCCGTGGTTTAAGCCATCCAATCTCCCAAGGGCTTTGTAAGTAGACAGGATTAGTACTCAGTTTACAGTGAGAAAATTAATGTAAAAGCCACAACTCTACCAGGTGAAGGACCTAAGCCAGCAGTCCAGGGCAGGCAGCGGGCCGGGCATGGGCACTGGGGCTCTGACTCCAGGCGCTGCAGCCCCTCCACCACTTCGGCCTGTCCTAGTGCAGCGCATCACTGAGCTCTCAGCCTTCACTGAAAGGCACTGTAGTAAACAGCCCCAGGAAATGATTGCTGGGTTTCCTGTAGATGCGGAGAATGCAGACACTGACCAGGAAATACAAATAAGCCAGTTCTCCCAGGTCTCAGGACTAAAAATAATCTGAGTTTTCCTAAGTTTTCTCTTGTCTGCTAGTGGAGACAATCCTTTAACTCAGTTTTTCAGCTTCATATCTAGAAACTGAATAAATCTAACCAGGGAAGACACTCCCATCACTGGTCGGTATTTACCAATGTGGACAAAAGATTCCTATCCACAGTAATACCACTATTATTTCTTTAACTCCCTGTATAGCAAAGCAAGGGGAATCTGAGGTCCAGAGCTTTGGAGGTGATAATAGCTAGTGAGTTCATTTTCTTTTTATTACTTTTGTAATTACCTGTAGTCAACTATATGGGCTTTCAATTTATACATGCTGGAAAAGTTCTTTAAAAAATAAATTAACTTCAGTAAAAATTTGAGCTTCTTTAGAGAAAATGTTGAGTAAATAGCAACAGAGCTGAATGAGAAGCCAAACAAAGAAACAAAGATGAAGATGAGTTGAGGAAGTAAATTCAGTCTCCTCTTATTTGGGAGCTGGAAAGAACAGAGTTAAAAATCACTGGTCCCTGACCTCAGAGGTGGGTGGGATGGGGGGGTCCTTATTCAGGAATCTGACCTCCTAATTTTATTCATGAATTTATCTTCTGTCTCCTGCCTTCCTGTGTCCTGTGTCTCTTACCCTCATCTAGTGGTGGTGGGAGGCAGAAATAGTGGAGTAATCCTGACACGGTGCGAGAAGGCAAGAGTGGTCAGGGCGGCCCAAGCCCAACATGGACCAGCAAGAAAGTCCGAGACAGTCCAGCAACCCTGGCTCTCTGGTCCTGGGGAGTTTCAGTTCTTCAATTCCTGCAGGAACTGCGGTGCTAAAACTGCTTGGACTGCGGATTCTCTGGCTCCTCCGCTTTCCAGCTTCGAATCACCGACAGCGCGCTCCTGCGAGATGTGGGAGGGGATCCCAGAAAGTGCTGTGCAGGGGTGCAGGAAGGAGGTACCCCCGGCTCTGCCCCTTCCCGGCCGCAGTACCTTGACCTCGGGCGCACGCACCCTCTCTTTGGACTCCTGCGGGCCAGGGGGTCCGAGGGCGGAGATAACCCGGGATGGGGACCGCCCGGGGCTAGGAGGGGGTGGGCGGCTCCAGAGAAGACGCCCGGGAGCCAGGAAGGTTTCAGACGCCCGGAGGAGCTCCAAGCTCTAAGAAAGCCGGGCTTGGAGTTGCTCCTCTTCAGGAGTTCTGGGCAGGTGGGGGAGGGCAGCCGCAGTCTTGGTCCTGGGACAGCAGCAGCCGGCGGGATGGGGGGGCTGGTACTTGTCAACGCCCTGGCCACCCGGCTGCTGTTCCTGCTGCACTCGCTGGCCGGGGTCTGGCGGGTGACCGTGGTGATGCAGGAACCACGTTACTGGCTGCTCGCGTTGCTCAACCTCTCGCTCGTCCTGGAGACCGTGCTCACCCTCAAGTTCAAGCGCGGCAGAGGCTACAAATGGTGAGGACTCCCGGGAGCGGGAGGGCGCTGGCCGGGTGCTGTCCCTGGGGCACTGGCGAGCAGCCACGGGGCTCGGTCGAACCCCTTTGTATCCCCCGGAGCTCTGGAGGACTGAGGGGATGTACGTCCTTGGGCAGCGTCCGCGGCACCATGGGGTCCCAGGTGCTGGGGAAGCTCGGCACCCTGAGCGCAGCTAGTCAGGGTTTGGAAACTTGGAACACGGGAAGCGCGAATGTGGGGCGAGCTCTGCCCAGCAGAAAGCACCCCAGACAGGAGCTCCACTGCGCGGGAGGTTGCTGGTCCCTCGACTTGGGGATTCAGGGTGCGTGGTTAGCGGGGCGCTCTGCGTGCTTGCGCGCAGGTGTGCGGTGCCTTTCTCTGGCTTCAACTACCTTTCCAAGGGCGATGCGCCTTGGGCGCCCTGGCGTGGAGCGGAGCCGCGGGCCGCACAGGAGGTTTCACGCTCCTTTCTGGCCTCTGGAGCGTGTGGGCTTGTGCGCTTTCAGCCTATCGGTCTCAGGCACCCTGAGCTCTGCAGTACGGGACCAGCTTCAGGTGTCCGCGGCCTCGGAACTTCTCTTGCCAGGTCCGGGCTGCTGGGAGCCATGTCGATGGAGGGGCCAACTGGCAGGGGTTTGTGCCTTACACCCGACGAGTAGGAATTCCCGCCTCTGGCTGGTGCTTTATTTCCTCCCAGGAGCCTTGAATGGCAGGACAATAGAGAAAAGGATTCTCTGGCCATTTCCGAAGCACCTCCCCCAAGCCCACCCATAAACTCCAGAAACTTCTTCAAGTGAGGCCTCTTCCTGTATTAATGTAATATTAAAGCTGTATTTTCACATTTTGTAATCCTTTAAAGATACCTAATGCTAAAAACAAGGATAAAATCCTATTAGCCAATATAAAATTTACATATATTCTGATGTTATAGTTCACCATCAAATTCAATATCAAATTCAGAGAGAAGAAAAAAAAAGATAAAATCCTCTACAGTTTTTCACATTAAACCACAAAAGGGTATGTGTTTCATGACAACACAGAAGACAATATGTTACCTCAGAAGGTGATAGGAGTCTTGTTTATTGTTGAAAATTTTCTAGAATAATCAGTTCTCATTCAAGAGCGCTATTAATTTAACACAATGAAGAATGAAGTTTTACTAGCTCTCTGCTTTTCATAAGTAGCTCATTAAGTAAGGTACTTTCCACTATGCCTTTTGGAAAACACGAAGAAAAGTGATGTGCACTTTCCAAGTTAACCAGAGTTAAAGAAACAAAAGAGAGAGGAAGTGTCTGTCCATTCATCAAGCTCTGTAACGTTTAGATTTTATTGAGTAGTATTAATGCATTATGTATACATATCTTCCATAGCAGCAAGATGAAGTCTGGGGTTGAAAAATGTTATGCTTACGTAATCTTGCCACTGACCACTGACGTTTCTAGGAAAACGTCAAGTGCACAAAGGAGCCAACTGAATAGGACCGAAGTCACCCCCTCCTTCCCCAAGAGTCCACCAGATTTATTCCAGTGGTGCAGAAGTACCAGAGCCAAAGGAACTTTAGCTTTGTGCTGGCTCATGACTGATTGCTGATTCAAGTTATGTGCTATTTAATCCAAGAATGTTTGGAGAAAATGGGTTATGGTCAATGAGTCAAGCAGAGAAATGGTTGTGCTGGTGTTTAGATTATAGACCTCAAAATCAGACACGACTGGGGCACCCACCATGTGGGCTTTCCTCCTTATTTTCTGTGGTAACGTGAACAAATTACTCTATGTCTCTGAGCATTGAATCCTAACCTATAAGCCCTTCATAGGTTTTTGAAGAATTATATAATAACTAATAGTCAGTGAATAAAAAGGAACAGTCTTCTCTAGTTCCCAATGTTTCCCTTTGTTTTGCTCTTATTAAAATATTATCAGATCAACGAGGCACATTTTGTGCCTGTACCAGTCAAGCAACTTTGCTTGAGAGACTAACCAATCAGCCATTGGCTTAGAATTAAAAAAACAAAACAAAGTAAACAAACAAAAAAGAAAGCGCTTGTTCGTCATAAAACAGACTTATTGTAACATCAATTCAAGAAGAGCCTTGCTGGTTCAATACAGAAACTGAATTTATATTTGAAAATAATCAAAGAAGTTGATAGATTTGGGTTATTATAAAATTTTAGGAGCAAATGAAAGTACCCTAAATTGAAATGTGGCTAGCAGGGTTTTGTCTACCACATGCATTGGTAATGCTTTGATGTTACCAAGTACAGCTAAATGTAGAATTATGGTAATTTGTACTGTAGATGAGGCTCAGAAACATTGTTATAAATTTGAGAAAAAGCAATCAAACGTTGCCATACTAAAAAATGCAGTGAGTTACCTGTGGAATAACATAGTAACAAAAGATAATAATTTAAACTTGGGAACTGTTTCATTTCTCAGTTGAAGTTGTTTTAAATAAAAAAGGCATTGCTTGTTGCTCTTGATTATTAAGAACAATTTTGTACCAGGAAAATCTAAACTGATAGATTCATTAAGATACATACATTGTGGCACTATTTCTTCTACATTTATAAAGGAAATATTAATAAATATAGATCTCTGTGTAGAAGTATAAAAATATTGGTAGATGTTTGATTCATGGCTGTCATATTTCAAAATTGACTCCATGGAAATATAATCTTCATATGTAAACGCACGTACAAAAGATACCTATTTCCAAAATAATACTTATTTGTGTTATATGGATAGAAAACAAAACTGAAAATAGTCATATTGCCCACCAGAGGAATAGATGAAGAAATGTGATACATTCATATCATGTAATATTTTGGTGATACAAAAACTAATGGGCTACATCTGACCTACTTGGCATTTTCATCATATGTCGTCAGCTCAGAGCAATGAGTGCTATAGTTCATTTTACAAAAGCTGACTTGAAATAAGATTGCCTTTTGTGTCAGTGAGAAATGATGTTTCAATAACCTGAAGATCATTAATAAGGAAGAGAGCAGGAGGAGGTGGAGGAAGAGGAGGTAGAAGAGGGGCAGAAGGGGAAGAAATGCACACAAGAAGGAAGGGCGGGAGAGGACTCAAGGGAGCGGCAGAGGCAATAGTCACCCTCCAACTCTGAAAATGGACAGAACAGAATAAAACTTGAACAGTAAAGTCTGTGTACATATGTGACGAAAAATCTCTTTTGCTTGAACATCAGATCCATGTACCTCCTTTGTGCTCTTCTAAGGTACTTTTACTAAAATTTGTGCCTGGACCCAAACAAATAGAATCTCAAGAAACACTGCTATAGAGGAAAATGTGAACCAAATTTCTTAAAATGTAGTAAGCATATTACATGTGCCCAAGGAATGTTTCTTTAGCTACTCTTGGAAAGGAAAAATGGAACTGGAATTGCTGAGTTCAGCTGTTGAGGGACAAGCAGCATTACATCAACCCTATTAACTTGCCAGTTGGAGAAGTTGAATTTGTTGGAATCCTATAGGATCGAGAGGGTGAGCCAATGACACAACTCTTGTTAAATTTAACAAATACGTGCAAGTACAATTTGTTCTTTTTATTCCTAGTATTTATTTTACCTGCATAATCACTTATGTTCCTCTAAGATGGAAATGAGTATTATTTAGTTTAATTTTTTTAAACTTTATTTTCACTTGTCTGGGCAATAATCCAATGGATCTGTGAATTACCATTTAGGTTAAGTGAAATACAAGACAATATTTTAGTTGCTTTCCAGCCAATAGTGATGAAATCTTCCTCAGAAGAGAGAAAAATTACCAAGATTGTGACACTGTTCACTTGAAAGCACACTGTATTTGAGAATAAGTAGAAACACAAGTTGAATTTACTGGCAGAATCATAGACTATCAAGCAGTGAGCTTGTTCACGAGTGTTTTAACTGAGGCACAGGACTGCAAATAAAATCTGTTTTTTTAATATTAATTGGCAATAACTGACCTATTTGGTTGTCTTTGAGTGTTATCTTTTTACGTTTTCTGTTATTATGTTCAATCAGGTTATTACATATTGAATCAATGAATAAACATACAACACCTGATATTATGTGATCTGGCAGGGAAAAAAGACCAGAAAACAAACACAACTAAAATTTTAAAATAAAACGTAGTATTTAGATTTAGTGCTCAAATGCACAGAATAAGAGTATAATATATTTACCACTTGTTCTTGGTTCTTCTGAATGTTCTCCATAGAAGTCTACTTGAATCTTCATAGCAGTTGTAACTTCTCTGCCTCTCTATTCTCCCAGGTTTTAGATCAGGAAACTGAGGCACAGGGGTGTTAAAACTTTTCACCCAGGATTATCATTAGTAAGAGGATGAGAGAATAGAAAAGTCTCTAAACTCTCAGGAACTCTCTTAAGAACCCTGAGTGGAGGAGGGTTCCTCAGTTAAATTCAATTCACTTGAATTGTAGAGGGAAAAGTTGGACAGCGGAACACAGTAGCTGTATGTATTTTACATACAGGAAGCACATAAAATAGGTACACTCTTGTCTTCAAAAACTCATATTTGAAGCAAGAAAATAACCAAGCAGGCAATTAATAAATAAATGTCCTAATTAATGCGTAGCAATAAGCAAGTGAAGAAATGAATGAAGGCCCAAACAGCATGGGCTGCGAAGCAAGGGAGCGCACAGAGAAAGCTTCTGCTGTGCATCAGAGAAGTTTTGGGGCTGGCATGGCCTGCCCAGGGTTCCAGGCCTGGCAAGGTATACACTACTGAGGAATGAAGTTGGTTCATTACTGGGGAATGACCCTTGTACTTATACCACAGGGATAGCTCTTCAGCCTTCTTTAACAAAATTATTAAAGATGACCTTAGACATGAGTGGCTGAGTGGGGAAAGTAGGCAGAGAAAAGAAAAGGAAGAAGACAAAAAACAGAGAATGGGAGACCTTCATATGCTGGGAGGTGTTTCTGACATACTCCCACATGCTTGGTCGATCGTGACTCTATCCTCTTTGGCTTTCTGTCTTCTCTCTCCTCTAGCCCCAGCCTCTCATGAAGCCTTCTTCCTGGTTTTCAAAACGTTACCATACCTCATTTGAGTCACTGCATGTTAGAAATGGTCCAGATGGTCAGAGATGGTCCTTTGAGAATCAGAAGGGATCTTGTCTTAAATTGATCTCAATTTCAAACCAATTTTGTAAAATCCTTAATGAAATCAATTTTGACTGTTAAATTGCATTTGGAAAGTTCAACAGTGAAATTTAAAAAATCTTGATCTGATAGCTACTTACTGTACAAAGTCTGATCTTGATTAAGTAGTTTTGAGCAGTACAGGAGAACTTGGTATGATCTAATTCTGTAGAATTTAAAAATATGTACTTTCCTTCGCCAAAAATGTGTATAAAAGTTCCAGAGAAAAAGTTGGGAAATAAACACACACACACACACACACACACACACACACACACACACACCCCACCCCATGAATCCTTTTGGTCTCTAGAGAAGAACTTGGGATGGTGTCCTGGAGATTCCATATGGTCAGCTCGGGCGCTGGAAATTCACCCAAAAGATACACTTTATTTTCCTCTTAATATCTGTGGTCCATATTTCCTGAAACTGGGCCTTAGCCTCTTAGTTATTCCAGTAACATTGTCCAGTCTGCCTTACAGTTATCAACCTCGCCTGTGATATGTGTCTGAAGTTCTATAATACTATCTTCTGGAATGCTGTGGATATTTGCACTTCGCAGCCTGAGCCCTTAGATCAATGTAAAATGTGACCTGAGTTTGCATTTTTGGAAGCCAACATTGAATGCTATCAGCAAATAACTTTGCTTGAGTAATTCTAGTCATAGTTGAAAAAGAAGACTCTTGTCCTCAGGTGAGTCTTGTGCTGTAGCCTCAACAAAAAGTCTGTTTTCTTCTTTTATTTCACCATGGTCATAGGACCAATGTAAATATGTCTGCACTTAGAATAGGATCTCCAAGAAGATGAGCCCTGGAGCGATGACCATGCTTTTCTGTAAGATCGATGAAGGCATCTAGAATTGTGCATTAGGGTTATTACTATTTTACAGCCTTTTGCTCTTCACTGAGAGAAAACTGAAGTACAGATTGCTGTAGGCAGCTCAGGTAGTTCAGTGAAAATACCACTTCTTCGAGCCTCCATGCATTGGCCTTCCCATGGCAGTAACGTGGCTGCACATCCGATACCAGAATCTCAACGTCAGTGAATTAATTTTTTTCCAAGAATGCAAAGTTCATGCTTAACAAGCTTTATTTACTCTGAATGCATGCCCTGCTAGTTCCTGAAGCTATGAAGTACTGATACTCAGGAGAGTGAAGCCCCAGGGTTACGAATAAGTTTGTTAAAGAAGGCTGAGGAGATAGCCCTGTGGTATAAGTACAAGGGTCATTCCCAGTAATGAACCAAATTAATTCCCCAGTACTGTAGGCCTTGCCAGGCCTGGAAGCCTGGGCAGGCCATGCCAGCCCCAAAACTAGGTATGGTCGTGCATGCCTGTAATCCCATTGTTGGAGAGGCTGAGACAGAAGGATCACTACAAGTCAGAACTGTAGCAAGATACTGTATAAAAATAAATAAAAATAAAATAAAATTTATTTTAGAAAAGCAGTATTTCTTGTAAGACAACATAAAAATTTTAATGCACATACCACAAGACTTTTTGAAAAGCACACTAAAAGGAGACAGGGATTGTGAATAATAAAAACTAAAGGTGTGTTCTAATTTTATGATTTTTCTCAAAGTATATACTTACTACTATAGATATTTAAGGTATTTATATTCTATCTTCAGGTTATTTGGCTGACCTTAAGGAGCAGATAATATACAACTTACTTAATGTTACACACTTATGAGAATAAAAATTAATTATTCTTGAGAAACGAAGGAAATCTGCTGGCCAGCCCTGCTTGGGTTCTGCAGTATTCCTTCGCTTTCTTATTTTTCAGACGGGGCTCCTGTCCCATCAAATGTTTTAGTTTACCTGGAGTAGCCATTCTCTGCTAACAGCAGTGGTGAGGATGCTGGTGACGGTGACGGTGACGGTGACTGTGATAGTGGATGTGGCCACAGCCATCCGTTATCCGGCGCTGACGGCACCCACGCCTGCCTTATGGCCGTTCTCTCACGCTGTCCTTGCCACGGCCTAGGAATTCGAGCTCGTGAAAGTGCCCACTTCAGGATGAGGGCACTGATGTGCAACAAGCCCCCGCATTTGCTTAGAGTCATGACTAAGAATAATAAATCACAAGAGCACTCGCAGCGTCTGGTGGGCACTCAGGATTGCTGAGGAGCATGTTTGGTCTGGAGGTGCTCGGGCTGCTCTTTCTAGACAGAGGAGCCACGCCTTCAGGTTCCCCTGGCCAGGACTGAACACTTGGTAGTTCTATGCAGTCCACGACTTTATTTATTTATTTATTTATTTATTTATTTATTTATTTATTTATTTATTGGCGGAACTGGGGTGTGACCCAGTTGTGCTCCGCATTCAATTACCCAATTGGGTTTTGCCTGTAGTTATTAGAATGAGGATTCTCTCTGGTGGATAAAGGGTCAAAAGCGTTGTTTTTCTCCCTGATCATTTGGGTAGCTCATCCCAGGTAACCGACTGATGGGAGACAAGAATGATTCTGCAATGAAAATGAGGATAGTAGAAAGAATTTTATGCCAACACATGGCCCAGAGACAAGCAAAAGCAGATATCCTTGTAAAAACAGAAACAGATTGTAAAAGAGCAGAAAAAAAGGGAAAAATCTAGACTGTCTTTGCTTTGGGATCCATAGTAAAGAAAAAAATCTCTTCTCCAGGACAGAACTAAATGTATTGTCCTCTAAAGAAAAAACAAAATAAAGCATCACACAAATAACATTCACAATGCATTTTATGTTCTCAAAGAACCTTAAAGTTTCTAGAGTCACTGGTAACTTAAGCTCACTTATTCATCAAACAAGTATTTATTACACTAGATGCTCTATGGTGTGCTTGAAGGAATATAAAAAATATGGGCTGCTGTATGAAAACAGCACAAAACAACATTCTGAGGACCAAATAATTTTCCTCAAGTGAAGCCCCAGAGTACAGGAAGGCCAAAGCATGAAGATGCAATCAGCAAGGTTGGCTTTCAATGCAAGGAGATAAGTGATTTCTGCACTGGTCTGTCAAGTGGGCTGTGGTATACAGGAGCAGAGAGGAGAGACAGGTTTTTCGGGGCGAGGAAGTATTATGATAGTGGTACTTGGGGTTTCCTGTGGAGCCAGTTTATTTAGGAAGATGTCATGGCTTTCTTTATCTCAGATTTATTTCATGAGCAAAATAGCATGATAGATCCTAAAATTGATTCAGATTTTCTGCCTATTACTGCTTTTGCAGTATAGGGCTTGTGCTGGCTTCAGACCCCTTCCTGGGACATTTCAGGTTCAGTGTGGTGTATGGAGTACTCATTTTGCTTTCTGCTTATATCATAACTTGGGAATATGGTTTTATTTTAAAAACACAACAAAAACAATGTAAATCACTCTTACAAACTCTAAGATTCACTTTTAGATGTATTTCTCCTTTACAGTCCCTAGATATTGTCATTCCTCAAAGGCTTAGAAGTACAAAGAATGATTGCAGTGCAGTGAGTATTCCTGACCCACGTAAAGTTCCTCTGTCTCTTGTGTTTCTGTTTATTTGCCCATAAGATCACGGAGAAGCAAACTTAGCATCTGCCATTGGCACCGGTAAAGCATTCCTAGCCCATATCTAATTTTCTATTTCCTTGGGGTTTCTGCTGAGCTCCTGGCCATTCAGTTGTAGCCCCCCTTGCACACTGGCAGGCACACACCAACAGCTCTCAGAAGGGACATGGTGGTGGGGGAATTGCTAGTTAAGACAAATAGGAGGGGGCCAAGGAAATAGTTCAGTAGCATGAGTGCCTGCCTGGCAAGCCCAAGGTCTCAAATTTAATACCTGGTTCAGGAAAGAAAGGAAGAGAGAGAGAGAGAGAGAGAGAGAGAGAGAGAAGAGAAGAAAAGAAAGAGAGAGAGACAGAAAGAAAAGAAAGAAAGAAGGGAATAAAGGAAGAGAAAGAAAGAAAAAGAAAGAAAGAAAGAAAGAAAGAAAGAAAGAAAGAAAGAAAGAAAGAAAGAAAGAAAGAGAGAGAGAGAGAGAGAGAGAGAAAGAGAGAGAGAAAGAGAGAGAGAAAGAAAGGAAATGGGTGGAGGCTCGGTTTGGTAAGTACCTGTCTAGTCATTCAGAGACTGTATGTTCTTTCTGCAGAAGTGTTGGGATCATTTCGAGGAGCACAGAAAGGCAGCTGAAATTCAGAGGCTGTTGTGTTCTACCGCACTGTCTCCTCACACATAGAGAAAGCTTTGCTGAATGACCTCAGCAGGAGTTGTGTATGCTAGGGCTGGTGTAGCAAAACCAATTGGCGTGTAAGGAGGACAGACACTCTTAAGTCCTAGACAGGACTTAGGAGCTCAGAAGAGGGTATCTTGACTTCATTTCTTCATTTCTGTGAAAAGAAACCCAATATATAAAATTTTCCTAACATTTATTGAGGATACTTAAGGTACTTTTAATGATAGTTTGAATCTTGGTTCTAGCAACTCCACTGTGTTTTGCAGCATAGAAAATACAAATAAAATCTGGATTAATGTAGAAACAAATTTTGAGCATCAAATTTGCTGTACTTAAATACTATCCATTTTCAGGATTATATGTGTGGTTAGAAGCCAGAAAGAGGAAAACTGAACAGGACAGTGGATGGTGTTATGGTTAATTTTTCCTCTGTATGCTCATTTACATTGTTATATGCTTCTAAAAATGAATGTTAATTTTTCAATAAGAAAATAACAGTAATTGTCACTTTTACAAAAAACTAAATTGAAACTTAATTCTAGACTAATGACGAGTTTAATTAAATAAAATCCATTGCAAGACTAAATTGTTAAGTGTCATGATATAATCATTTTGTGAATATGACAACTTTGTCTAACTAATTTTTGGATAAAATGAAATGGGAAGAAGCAGTAAGCATAGCTCTTTAAAAGCTCAGAGCAGCATTTAGTGGCAAGACCTATATACATATTTGATTAATGAGCAGACAAAATAAAACAGATGAATTTAACTAACAAATACAAAAACAAATAAAGAAAAAATACCTTTGAGATATTGCTTATGTACTGTGGAGATAATTAGTTTGGCTAATGGTTGTGGAATTTGACACCCACCCAAATTAATGTCGAAAGAAAGAATTATTTAGGAAGGTTTTAATCTAGAGAAAGCAGCTGAGCAAAGTAATTTGGTATTAAAGTATTAATGCAAGGCAACTTTTATATTCTAATAGGAGAGTAGTCATTGAAATTGTAATAAATCTGAGTTTCTCAGGGAAGTTAGCTCATTGGTGATAGGGTACTGCCAGTTCTGCAAACATTTGGAAATACACACACACACACACACACACACACACACACACACACACACACACACACCATCCACTGTCCTGTAACTCCTGATAGCATCTAGTTAAGCATTACAGTGAAATTCCCTTCCTAAGAAAAGATTTATAATTACAGGACAAAAAATGAGAACAGAGTTGGTTTACTAATCTTTAGAATGCACATTTTTCCCAGTTCACAGAATGAATTGCAATAGGGTTGACCAAATAACTCAGTGGATTACAGCACCTGTTTAGGCAGACGCAGGGGCCAGGGTTTCAATCCCTGAGCCTGCTGTGCTGGCCCAGCCCCAGGCACACTGAGACTGCAATTGAGACTGGGTGTGGTGGCGTGCACCTGCAATCCTAGCACTTGGGAAGCTGCAAGCAGGAGACCAATCTACGTAGTGACACCTTGAATATCCTGTAGATCCTTCTCTAAAATACAGAATAAAATAAAATAACAAAGTGAATTGCATTGATAATTATCATACTATAAACCCTCAAGCCAATAAATAATAGCTATTATATCACAATGAAATATATAAAAACTTCCATACAAGCAGAGTAATTTTAAGTTACTTTTGTGAAATTTCAAATGAAAATCAACATACAATGATGCTTTTTTTTTTCTTTTTTGGCACCAGGAATCAAACTCAGGACCTTGACCTTGGCAGGGAGGTGCTTAAGCCACCAAGCCATATGCTCGGTCCCTATATGATGGTATTTCAAGAGAAGATTCCTAACTAAACCAACATAAAGTGTCAAGAAAGTTGAAGGTGTAGATGTCCTAGAGTCTTACTAAATCACAAGGTATTTGTGGGCAGCCCAGAAATGCCTACTCTAGAAGGAGAAAACGCTGTAACTATGAGCACACCGACAGTTCTTGTGCTTACGGTGCTAAAATTATTAGCAAACAACAATTGATGGCATTAAACATGTGCACACTCACACATGTGTATAATTTTAAATTTGTAAAATATCTGGACTAAAGGAAATATAACCTTGACTTGCACAGTGTGTGTGTGTGTGGGGGGGGGGTTCAAGAGGAGCTGTACACCTGGCCTGAGTTATCTGAGATTGGGGGAAACCCAAGTTTCCAGGAAGACATACGTATGAAGGCTGCTTGAGAACCAACACATAGCTGGGCAAGTCGGAGAGGGAAAGCAGGCTGCACAGAGCACAAGGTAGGGTGAGGGCAGGCTGGCACTGGGCACCCAGGAAGCCGTGCATGTGACAGCAATTGCCCCAGTGCCCCGAAGGCTGCTGCTGTGAGACAGCAATGGCCCTAACACTCAGTGTGGAGTCAGGAGAAATGAGGTCCTCCGCATTGCAAATTCCCTTTCTTTTAGGTCATCCTAAGTAGGTTTAATATTGAGAATCATGACTCAACATCAAAGTCTATTGCAGGTCACTGGGGCAACCATCTCTCACAGCCACTGTCCAGAGTGTGAGCCCACAAATTCAGACACTGAGCTTACTGAGCACATGGCTGCGAGACCCCCACGATCTCCTTTAACACTTATGCCACTTGCCCCCACTCTGCAGAGAACAGACTCCCAAGGAAGGCAGCAAATTTCCAATGACAAACAAAAGGAAGAGGCAGAACCCAAATGCAGTTCTTCAAAGTTGCTGAAATTTCTACCAGGACGTATGAATTCCTGAGAATCCCAGCTCAACAGCCATGTGCGATACCAGGGCCTCCCAAAATAAGTGGCCTTTGGGTGCTGATGGCCTGCACTCTTCTGTTAACTAGTTCAGCTTGTCCATGAGTTATAAATTCAGACAGTTAAATATTCACTTAGTGGATATTAACTGAAGGTTTACTAAAACACCATGACATAATGGGGGAGAAGAGATGAAGAACTGGACAAAGGGAAGACGTCAGACCCAGGAACTTGCCTGAAGAAAGCATGTGTCCATGTGCTTATAAACTAATAAAGCACATGGCAGCGACTAGGGCCATTCAGATAACAGGAATGCCTACCATTGCCTGACAATGCAAGTGGGATGTGGACAGGGAGACACAGGCTAATGACAGTCCCCAAATATTGTCTATAATGAGGGGAGACGTTTGCTATAAACCCGTTGCAGACCCTTGCTTCTCAGATTAACCATAGTGGAATAATACAGAATATGTGATTCTGCACAGGGACCCAAGGACATTACAGATTAAAAAATTAGAAGAATATAAAATAGAAAAAGATAGAAGGGCTGCAAAGATAGCCAACATTTTGGCCCTAGCCCTTCAGTGTCAGTGAGGACTCAGGACATATGAAAACTTCTGCTGTGACATCCTGTAACTCAGTGGTGTCCCAAATTTTCTGACCAAGGAGATTATGAGGCCACAGAGGAAAGTGATTGACAATGTATAGTATGCCTAAGGAGAGTCACCTGCAGAGAAAAAATTCTCTCAGGCTTTCAAAGAGAGCAAATTGGTCAGGCAATGGCCATGACTCATCCACATAGCTGGCACTGACAAAGGATCTACAAACTGTGGTACAGGGTTACAGGATAAATCCTGAGGGGACTTTACTGACCTTCTCAGATACGAAAGTTACGTTTCTTGTTATATAGGTCTTAACCATCCAGTAGACGAGTATAAAAACGAGGTGTAAAAAGTAAAGGCATATTAATATGCTGAGCTGTGAAAGACTCAAGCCAACAACTTCTGACATTGCCAGTCCTATGGATAACCCACTACTATTATGGACTACTGGACTATATTGGATTATTTTGCTGAGTTCACATACCTACAATATTTAAATGGCAATGGAATACCCATGTCTAACAAAATTAAACAAAAAAAGGGGATATAAAGAATATACAAAACAGGATAGATACACAGCTACTTTTTCTTAATTCAATGAGAAGAAAGATTTGTATTAATAGTATTTGGACAGGATATGTCTGCATCTTATACTATGAATAACGACGAAGAAGATAAAAATATACAATGTATTAATTATTGAAACTGTCCTATTAATCACTTCTGAAACTGTCTCATTGCTATTTTTCTCAATGAAATTAAAAAAAAATAAAAAATGAAAAAGTATTCATAAAAATGGTAAAAGAAAAAAATAAGCAATACAGTATTTTATCAAACAAAATAATAGGAATTTGACTATGGTTGTTGCATTATATAATAGTTTCTTTAAATTAGTTGTTTAGATTACCGTACATAAACATGCAAAATTGGAGAAAGAAAAAAAATGTATTTATTTATTTACTTTTATGGCAGAACCAGGGATTGAACTCAGGCCCTTGCTCTTCCACTGAGCCATCTCTCCAGCCCCTAAAAGGAAAAATTTAGACATTAACTATTTCTTTCAGTGGACCACCAGAAATCAGAAGTACAATTATCCAAACTACCCTGTATATAGACCTAAGTATAATTTTTCCTTTCTTTCTTTTGTCCTTTTCCTCCTTCCAGTTCTTCCTTCCCTTTCAACAATTTCTTTCTCTTTACAGTATCTATTGTACTTTTCAGATTTCATTTACCCTTTCAGCTCCTTAAACTAGTGAGACAATACAATATTTACACTTGCAGGTCTGATTTGTTTTACTTACCAGAAGAGTCTCATTGCATCCATTTACCTGTAGAAGTCTCAAGTTTATCTTTCTTTATAGCTAAGTAATACTCCATTGTACAAAGATACCACATCTTTTTCATCCAGTTCTCAGATGATGTACATTTAAGTTGTTTCCAAGTTTAGCTGTGACAAATTGCACTGCTATTAACATAGGCACACATAAATAGCTGTACTGTGGTACAGATTGACTGAAACATAATTAATTCCTCAAGTTTTGGAAGGATTCCTTCTTTCTATCTCCTTTTTTGTTTACTTGAAATACATCCAGTGATGAGGGGTTGAGGTGAAGTTTCTCCAGTGCTAGAACTCATACCAAATCTTTCACCACTGAGCTACAACCCCAGCATGCATTTCTGTTTTGTTTTAAACACACAGCTCGAGAGTACAGAGCTGTTCAACATGGTAGGATGTCCTAGGGGAAGAGGAAGAGGAAATGGAGATAAAGTGAGATAATGGAGGCCTTGAATGATTGTCAGAGTACAGAGCTTAGATTGTCTATACTAGATAACAGAAAATCAAGTCTTGAGATGTGTGTGGTTATATAAATGGTTTCTTAAGAAAATACATTGAAGTAGGAGTATTTTTCAAATGTAAAAATAGATCTTATGAGTTGAAGATGTTTATGCTCTTTGCTTTATTCTAGCCTCAAGAGCCTATATGTATCCAGCACATTGTTTCCCCAGATTATTATTATTTTAGCATATAGTTAGGGGAGGTAATCTCAAAATTGATCTGAAAGTCAATAATATTACTGTCAACATTAGATGTGACCAAAGAAAGTTTAAATATTCCAACTGTCCCTCTGATCAGAATTTGCATCATTCTCAGTTTCATACAGGAAATTTTCTCTCCCCATGTTTCCTTCAATATGTAAGGTTAAAGAGTGATTATTTCTTTTTTTTACAAAGACCTTGCTCAACATGGTCTTCTGATATTTCCCTGCAGCCCAGTCAGTTTCCAAGTTGGATTTTGGTAATATCTTGATCATAATCTTTTGTTTTAAAATTGATTTTGTGCAGGAGATCAAAAGTAGGGAAGTATCTATATTAAATATTGATTTTTAGAAGACTTTGTTTTCCTCTTGCCTTTCCCCTTTCTCTCAGAAGCTGAAAGAAGACATTAATGAAGAGTTAATGGCCTTTAAAAATCCATCCTAATGCTTTCCCTTTTCATTAATCTTCCTTTAGTTTTCTCATTGGATTATATTTGGCTGCACTTCATTTCAAAAGTATTGTTGTTGCTGGGCAGCTGACAAAATCTGGTAATCTCTTAACTAGTGGAGACTGAGGCAGTAAGATCACAAATTTGAGGCCATCATGATTTAGAAAAACCTTGTCTAAGCAACAATAAGAAGAATAACAACACATCAGCTGAGGATGAATCTCAATGACAATGCCCCAGGTTCAATCCCCAGGACCCCTTCTTTCACACACACACAGTGTACAGAGTGTCCTGAAAGCATTTTAGTAAAATATATTGGCTTAAAATATTGACTTTGAGGTATTCTATCAAATCAGAGCCCAACATAAAACAAAATGCATACTGAAGAAATAATTCTAGAAGTTATATTATTTTTCATATTTCCAACTTTAAGAATCCATTCTAACTGACAGAATATTGGGGCCAGGGAGATGGGTCAGTAGAATAAGCACATGCCTGGCAAGCGCAAGGGCCTGACAGATTCATTAGCATGGAGTGAAGCCATAATTGTGTGTATCTCAACCAATAAAATTGATGTACTGAAAAGAAGAGAATGTGGTCTCCCAGCATATGTGCCAAGGGAAGGCTGTTGGGGACACAGAGGGAAGATGGGGTCATAGTCAGGTAAGAGTCCTCACCAGAGCTCCGCAGTGCCACCACCTGACCTTGCACTGCCTCCACATCTATGAGAACAACCAGTTTCTTTTACCTATGCCTTGTAGATGATGGCATTGCACAGCTGCCTGTGTTACTGATGTGGTGCTTGGGTCCACTTACGAGTAGAATAACACAAGCATCATGGTGGACTGGCATTTGACCTCCTGGGTGTCTGACCTTCTCTGAATTCTGATCTGTAGAATAACAAATAGATAGCCTTTCACAAAATCCAAAACCCTTCATCTACATTTTATTTCCCATTTTTCAGATTTAGCAAATCAACACAGTCCAGTGAGTTCTTCTTATTTCTCATCCTTTTTATCTGATATTTTTTCTATTCTAGCAGGATGTTATTATTTGAGTTCTCTGAATTTCAGGTTAATGTTGAAAAATACAGGCAATTATTCTGAAATTGCAATGTTGAAAAATCAGATATTTACTATCACTGTATTTGCGCTATGTAATACATACTAAATACAAATACCCAATGTTGTGCCTGCAACCAATTGGCAGTGTCCCATTAAACCATATTAAAATTAACATCTATTAATTGGATTAAAAATTCAGTGAGAATGACAGCTGCTGGTGTCTTTTACAGTTACTGTGTTTCTCTCTAATCCATATGGCAAAAATCACATAATGCTTTCTTCACCCATGGAAATAAACACTTCAGATAGAAAGGGTTGGTTTGATGTAATCAGGGTGTGTTCACTTGTTTACTTTTCTTTTCTGTACAGTTCTTTTTTTTCTGTAAAAGCTGACTGATCTTTCTCCTCCATTCACAGGTTTTCACCAGCTATATTCTTATATCTGATCAGCATTATTCCATCATTCTGGCTCCTTGAAATGCATCGTAAGACTCAGGTACTTCCCCTAAGCAAACCAAAAACTGGGACAGTCAGCAGTCATACTCATAGTGTGCCTTGACTTATTTCAGAAGTGCACTCAACTGGAGTACATGAAGAACGGAATACATAAGGGGCATTGACAAGAAAAAGTAACTCCAAGATGTGTCAAAGAATAAAATACATTCCATTTGATTCAGATTTAGATAACAGAGTTAATCAATGCTTTCTGTTAGTATCTTGTCCTAAGCGTCCCTCCTTCCCCTACACTATATTCGTGTTTTCATGCAAATGTGAAGGTTGGATTCCAAGCCCTGCAGCTGCCAGGAGTTTCTCTGTGAGCAGACCCAAATCATCTGAGATCCTGTAGAATATCAATTTAGAAATTACAAATTAGAAAAAAGTACTTTATTTGTGCTATAGGAACATTTTCAAGTTCGATGTGACTATTTAAAATACAGGTTACACAGGTTAGGAGGTTTGTGTTGGGGAGCTTGTGAGCCATCTTAGTCAATGAGCAGTGCTATTAGGAGTCCTGAAATTAAGGTTAGAGGAGAGAACTTGGGGAAAGGTGGTTTGCAGGTGGCATTGACCTAGAAAATAAGCCATGGCTTCTGGTAAGAATCTAATCTCCATGTAGATTCCTTAGTTGAGTGTCTTTCCACACAGACAACACCCCATAGCAATCTCTGGGCTGAGTTCAGCACTTTCCTGTCCTTCCTCCTCCTGTATAACTCCAGCAAGGCCAGGAAGCAAAGCTGCCACATTTCACCGTAGACTTCAAGATTGAGCTAGGACTGTGTTAGTGTATATTTCTTACCTTCATTAATATGTGGGCAAAAATCTCTGAGAGTTTAATCCCATAGATTTTTTTTTATTTATTTAGTCATTTTATAGTAAACATAAGCCTTTCATATATAACCTTGTATGGCTAATGCTTACCCAAAACTTTGGACACAGAGAAGAAAACCTAGTGTCTCCTTAAGTTTCTTTTTGACACATATTAAATTCCTAGGCTGTTTCTACATCTGTACCAAAAGGATTTGTGTAACTGTAGATTGGTTGGTTTAAATTGCTGTGATATTTTAGAAAAATGGCTTCAGGAATTAGGGGACTTTGGGGCCAGGGAGATAGCTCAGTAAAATAAATGCTTGCCTGGCAGGTGCAAGGGCCTGAGTTCAATCCCTGGTTCTGCTAAAAAAAAAAAAAAAAAAAAAAAAGGAATTAGGGGATTTTTTCTGCCTTCTAACTCTTACTATTTTAGGGGTATAAAAATAAACTCCAGTGGTTTGAGTCTCATTTTTGTTCTATGCGTGCAGGTCTGTGACATGGCTATCATCCACAATAACAACCCATTTCTCCACATACTTTTATAATATAACTGCATTGTGTAGTTAATTGATATACAGGTCAAATCCCATTACAACAACTCGCATGCAACCAAGAGCTCTCTTTTTAATAAAAAGAGATTTTTGAGCCCCAGGCAGTACCTCTCTAATTTTCATACTACAAAAGAAATTGAACCTTTAGTAGTAATGGATTTGACACTGAGAATTAAAATGAATGCCCAGAAATTGAAATAGGCAGGGTAAGCAGAGATAAAAGTAGGAGAAGTAAGAGAAACAAAAAATGTTGGAATTATACTTAAAAAACAGAAATGATAGAATAAAGGAAAGTACAGCATTCATGTGGCCTACTTAGGAATTTGGGTTGTCATAAGCAGTTTTCTTTCTGTGGAATTGTGTATTTCAGAGCATTTTCAGATATAGTTTCTCATTTATAAACACTGCTCATTAAGTTAGTTGTGGTATATACAATTTAGTATAATAGAGCTTTCACAATATATTGTATATTTTAATAATATGTAATAAGATGATATAGTACAATATATAATTAATATATAAATGTTTTAGGGGAGTATGTTTTATTTCAGTTTTTCATGATGGAAAAGTTGTGTCCTTTTTTCCATTTATTCTCCATCCTAAATCTTTTGACCCGTGACTTGGCCTTACGAAGACATCATGACCTATTTCATGAAGGAGTTTCTCATAGATAACCAATTTGATACCTTAATTTATGAAGCTCATGGAATACATGGATCAAAATGCTCATGGTGACTGTGACCTGAGGCATAGAAGAGGCCAAATTATGAAATGTCCCAATTAGTGTCCTGAAAATGTTTTGCTTCTGATAGTGTCACAGTCTGGTTTGATTCAAAGACATATTTCTAAAGCCAATGAAAAGTCCATGAGAAATCTTTGTACTGCTAACTCAAATTCTTTTCATAAAATTATCTTCACACTGATGAGTGTAAACAACATAAGCAAAAAACATTATAAGTCAGGTTAGGTCTAAGGAGTAAGTCACGTATTCATTACATTTATAATGCAGTTGTCATATAAAAGAAAATTCACCAGTCTATAACAGAATGACAGTCAAGAGGAATTTGGATAAATCACACTATAAAATGAGCTGCAAAACTATTTGTTCTCAAATTAGTTTATGTTGCACTAAAATATTTTTTCCTAAATAATAAGATGCTTGTGGATTTCTTAGTAATAAGGATGTCAAAAATACATGTGATTTTGAGCCTCAGGACAAAGTGGTAAAAATGAGTGGCCTCTCAACTATTAAAATCCTAGTGAGGCATAAAATTATTCAGCAACCAGTATTTGTGAATTGGTTTAAAGATTTTTATGGGGCTGGGGAGATGGCTCAGTGGAATAAGCTCTTCCCTGGCAAGCACAAGGGCCTGAGTTCAATCCCTGGTTCCGCCAAAAAAAAAAAAAAAAAAAAAATTTTACCTTAATTTTTGTTTTTTCTCTTGGAGGTTTAGATACATGTGTACACGCAAGGATGCAAGCAGCCATATCTCTGCTTCTAGAGGCACAGGGCCTGTTTTTCTTAATGATTCCTGTCACTTCACTCATAACCTAGCTATTTGGGGGGAAGGTAGAAAAATAGTTTCTTCTCAGACCTTTTATATTACCTTCTCATGTAGTGCATAGAATGAGCAATTTATCCCATAGATTATGCATGTGCAAAATAATTAAGACAAAATATTCATAGCTTTTCTTCTTTTCACTAATTTCTCCCTAAAACCAGACGTGTGAATGGACAGTGAACTGATAATACTATGCACACGTGTTTCATAAATACACTGGTGTGGTAGATGTCTCAAGAATTTAACCTTTTAAAAACTCCACGTGTGAAATATGCGTGGCTGGGTCTCTCCTCTCTTACATTCTTTTCCTTCTTCTACTCTACCTTAGGTACCCAGGAACTGGCTGGGGAAAAGTACTGTACAATTCATTTGCAGAAATTTACATACACAATGAAGAAAGAAGGAACAGAACATGTCATATCAGGCGATTGTCCACTTTTTAAAAACATAAATTGACTTCTGAACTGACCCTTAAGTTTAAGTAATACCAAGCATGTTAATCTGGTGCTTACTCTAATGCTTCACAGGCAAGAGGGAAAGAAATTGGATTATTTTCTCAAATAGAATGTTTCCCTAGATTGTGACGTTTCAGGGTAAGGCCCCCCCAATGCTTTGGCTAAGATTGTTAATGTTCTACCATTGTCACTGGGTGTTTCTCTTCATTACAGTAGTTCTAGGGCCCAAAGGGGAGCCTCTGTTATCAGTACATAAATTCTGTAGTTCTCCACAATGATTAGAGCACCTACATCCCTTCAGACATAGTAAGTCATGAAGAGCAGGCAGTCCTCCCTCTTCAATTGAAAAGTAGTTTTCTACTTGCAGTCTACATTGTAATCCTGGTAAATGCACTGTGTACAGATTTCACCTGTTTGTTTATAATCCCTTAATAGATTGAAGCTTTATTGTAGTGATTTTTGTCCTATTTCCCCAACTTTTAGGAGTGCAGTATTCAATCTGAAAGAATGTCACAGAACACTAGCAGAAAAGATGACTTCAAACATTCATTGACGGTCGGTGAAGAAACCCAAGGAGTGGAGGACATCATCGAGACGGTGGGCGCTCGTTCCCAACATTCACGGCAGGACTTAGCGAGTTGGGGCCTTCGCAAGGAGGCCACGCCATGCATCTCTCATGTATTCTTCCCTGAAGAAACTTTCCAGTTTAATTATTTGGTTCAGGAATTCATAAAATAGTCATATTCTTATTCTGATGTATTAGTACGTATGTGCTACTTGTATGATAGGTATTATGTACAGATACCTTGTGTAATGTTCAAGTTCTGGTCTGGCACCTGGGTCATTAAATGAATTGGCTGCTGAATAAGGAATTGTACAAGGTATGCATATTGCAATCAATATTCAGAACAAATGGTCATAGGAAACTCTAACTTGATGCTGCTGCTTTTAACTGCACGACTTTACATGCAATACTGTAATGTACATTGAACATAAAACTGTAGTACTTCACTACACAGCAAACCAGAAAAATTACAGTACTGTATAAACAAGATACATTGTACAAAAGAGACATTGAGGATCTATAAACAAAAAGACTAATCTGTGAAAAAGGATAGGTTGTAAATCCTAGTGGTGGGTCACATGTCCGAACAGTACTTAAACAGGTAGGTCAGTAATGGAGAAATACCTGCACGAATTACAGCGTATTTTAGTAAATGGATGTAACCTACAGATGAAGGGACACAATTCAGAAAATGTGTGTGGAGCATATAAATTAAAATGTACAGTACTTCAGTATTTTAATTATGCCATTTAAAAGATTATGATTTCTAAATATACATAAATACAGGCTGGCAAGATAGCTCAGTGGATGAGTGCCTGCTTAGGCAAGCACAGGGACCCAGGCTCAATCCCAGCACTACATGCTGTGCTGGCCCTTTCCTGCATGTGTTGCGCCAGCCACCAAGACCCCACATGGTGGGACGTGCCTGTGATCCCAGCGCTGTTGGGGCAGAATGATTACCACAAGCTGGCAGGCCTGGCCATGTAGTGAGTTCAAATCCAGCCTGAACTTCAACAGGGCTATATCTAAAAAAATGTGTCTAGTCTGTAATTTAAAAAAAAATAAAAAACACTTTCATCTATAGCTTTAGCTTCACAGAGAAACTGAGGGAAAGAGTGAGTTTCTTACCTGCTCTGGCTCCCCATATGTGCATAATCTCCTCCACCATCAGCATGGTTAATTGTTTAAAAAAATACAGTGCATTGCAAGTGCTTCTCACGAAAGCCTGTGGTTTATGGTAAGATTAATTCTTGTCATTGTATATTTTATAGGTTTCAATAATATATAGATGTGACATAAACATAGCACTGTAACATATAGAATATTCTCACAGTTATTAAAAAAAATAGCTGTCCTCACATATTTATTGCTGCTCTTCGCCCACCACTGGCAATTGCTGACCAGTTTGCTTATCTTTCTTTCTTTTTTCTTTCTTTCTTTCTTTCTTTCTTTCTTTCTTTCTTTCTTTCTTTCTTTCTTTCTTTCTTTCTTTCTTTCTTTCTTTCTTTCTTTCTTTCTGTTTTGGCTGAAGTGGCGATTGAACTCAGGCACTTGGGCTTGCCAGAGAAGTGCTTATTCTACTGAGCTATCTCCCTGGCCCTATCTCTTTCATTTTGTCCTTTTTCTTTTCTTCCTGTATTTGGTAGAGGGTCTCTCTACACAGCTTGGACTCGTAGTGGTCCTCCTGTTTTCAGCCTCCCCAGAGCTGGGGTTCCAGGGAATGAACCCCAGTCCCAGCATTTGCCAGGCAGGTGCTTAGTCTTTTGCATATATCACACCAATAGGATCATCAAGAGTGCAGCTTTTCTAGCTTGGATTCTTCCACTTGGTCACGTACTACATGGAGAGTTCTATGTCTTCTCTTACCTGGGTAGTTCATTTGTCTTAGGGCTGAATAACATTGCACTGTCCAGTTTGTTAGCCTACTAAGTAACATCGCGGTTGCTTCCTTGGTTTGGCAATTGTGAATAAAATTGTTGTGAACATCTATGTGCAACTTGGCAAAGTGAACAGAGCTTTTCAATGCTAAGAAACTGCCAAGCAACGTGATTGCTGGACTGTATGGTTAGGTGGTGAGTAGCTTTAGAAGAAACTCACAACTGTCTCCCAAACTGGTTATGCTGCTTTATACTGCCATGGGAGTGAACAAGAGATACTACATATTCATGGACAATAAATCTCAATACTGTCTAGATGTCAGTTTGCCTTAAGAAGCCCATTTTCTTGGGCTTCATATCCTCCTTAGCATTTTGTGCTGTCCGTGCTCTCTGAGTGTAGGTGACATCTGGATACTATATTAAGTTACATTTCCCTGATTTCATACATGGAATATCTTTTTTTAGCTTTATTAGCTATTTTTATGGCTTTTTCAGTGAGGTAGCTGTTAAGATCTAATCCCCATTAGTAGGTGGGTCTTTGCATAATTTCTCCAGTCCATGGTTATCTTTTTGTTCTCTGGTTTTCTTCCACAGGGCAGAAAATTTTAACTTTAATTAAGTCTAGTTAATTTTTTTTCTCATGGATCATTCTTCTGGTGTTGCATCTAAAAAGACATTGATGTCCACACTGTTGTGTTCATTCTCTACTGTATTATCTCCTAAGAATTTTGTATTTTTTATATTTCATTTAGTTCTTTGATTTATTTTGATTTAATGTCTGTGAGGAGAAGGAGCTCCAGGCCTAGATGCATTTTTGTCTTTTTGCCTGTGGAGGTCCAGTCCCGCCGGCATCACTTCTGAAAACAGTGTCTCTTTTTCATTGTAATCGAAATGCCTTTACTAATTAGTTAAAAATCAATTGTGGGTTTATGTGGGTCTACATCTGGGCTGTCAATTCTGCTGTATGGATCTGTTCATTGATTCCTTCACTGCCTTGTTTACTGTATTTATAGTAAATCCTGCAGTAAGGTAGTGTTAGCTCTGTGTCTTCGTTTTTCTTTACTATTGTGTGGCTTTTTTAGATCTTTTGCATTCCATATAAACTTCAGAATCATTTCGCCACTATCCATACAATATCTTGCCAGACTTTGAGTGGGAACACATCAGATTTGTAGATCAGATTAAGGCAAACTGATATCTAGACAGTATTGAGATTTATTGTCCATGAATATGTAGTATCTCTCTAATTCTTTTGGTCAGAATTTTCTAGTTTTCTTCATATATGTTTTCCTCCTTTTTTAAGGGTGTAAATGTCAATAATGTTGCATTTTAAAATTTCAAATTCCTTTCTAGTATATAGGAAAAAGATTGATTTTTATGTATCAACCTTTACGTTACAGACCTGCTTATTATTTACAGAGGGTTTCTTTTTTTCAATAATTTCTTTAGTATTTTCTACATGGGAATTATATTATCTGTGAGCAAGGTCAGTTTCATGCCTTCCTTCCCCTTTAGTATATCTTTTGGTTTGTTTGTTTCTGTGTTTTATGAAGCCACCAATTTGCTTTAGCCCAACACTTTTTCTTCTCATGTCTCATATGTGACAAGGTGACCATGACCTCTTTTAAAATGTTGTAAGGGGAGATTGAAGGCAAGGCTCAAATCACTGAAACGTGTTCAAAAATGGACAGGCTACAGATCCTGTGAAGAAGAAGAGACTGGACGTTGGGGGTTTTCGGGTTCTCATCACAATTTATCTCTGTCACTGAATTCTGTTTCTTTGGGCTTTATCTAAAATATTAGTGTTTATCTTATTGGTATGCTTCCTCTGTGAATTAAGCAAGGTATTTGTAAAGTTTCACAGGCAAGCTCTGAAGCAGTGTGCGGAGGAAAGACCTCCGTGTGCCCGGAGGGTTTCCGGGCTTACACCGCACATCTGATACCAGAGGGGATCACGAGGGCTAAACGGATTTGCCACAAAAAGAGTTAAGTCACAGAAAAAATAGGTAGCGATCATTATCCCACTCTCTTGAGATACAAGGCCTTATCATCTCTAAGACTTGAGGGATGGGGGAGGGCTTGGCGGTCTAAGCGCCTGCCTGGCAACCGTAAGAACCCACGTTCATTCTCCAGTACTGCATGCAGTGCCGGCCTGGAACGCTACGTAGCAAGACCCTGTACCAATAAATATATAAATAAATAATTCTAAACAACAACAACAACAAAAAAGAATATGAGCCAGAAGGGTCAATAGTATACTTTGAAGCTTATTTAAAAGGGTACAAGATGTCATCCAGAACATACTGATGGAAGATAAAAATTTCTTATAGCTCAAGCGTAAAGGCAGAGAAAAATTTACTTTTGAGTTTATCAATTCTTAGATATGTTAAATATTCCGAATAAAAGGAGTAACTTTACAGTTAACATTTTCCCTTTAGTTATTGTCTTTCTTTAGCTGCATAGTAACTGTGATTTTATTTCCCCATGGTTAGATGTAACAATGTTTTAAGGTAACAATAAACAAAAAGATTGTATCATGATAAAAATATTCCCAAGTTAGTAAATTCGTATTTAAAATCTATAAAGTACAAACACAAGATTGTTTTTATATTGTTATAGAGTTTATAAAGTTTTTTATGAGTTATACTGCAGCATACTATATAACAAGATGAGTAATGATCTTCACAGCATTGTCAAATTGAATGTTTAGGTATCATACGGTGCAGTCTTCCCTTAAGGTTTAGATTACCTGTTGGTCATAGCCCCTTCTTAAGGGACAAATGGAAAACAATATTTAGAGTGTTCAGCTGAAAGCAGTGTTACTCTTGTTAATAACTAAAGAATACTTCCTGAAAGCATCTGCAAAAGCACACTCTTGAGTGGGAGCCATGGTGAGGAAGCCATCTTTCTAGAAGGCGGCAGCTCATACTTCCTCATCTGTTGCATTTCTCTGCCACAGGCCAAAGTTTTTGTCAATACCCTGTCGACAGTGTGTGAGAAGTACTGGACTCTGGGCCTCCACCAGACTTTCCTGCTGATGCTGATCGTCGGCAGGTGGCTGCTGCCCATCGGAGGCACCATCACTCGAGACCAGCTCGCAGAGCTGCTCCTCATGTTTGTGGGGACAGCGGCGGACATACTGGAATTTACCAGCGAGACTCTGGACTTGGAAGATGTGAGGTGAGCCCTGGATTGAAAGCCCTGCTTCTCAAGGTCAGGACCCCACCCCGTCTCTCTGTTGTTAGTGATATTTTGCATACAAAAAGCAATTTAGACATGTATAGGAGAATAAAACAGTCTTTATAATGAAAAGGACATCAGTGAGGTTTCTGTTAGAGAAAGGGGCATGGAACAGAAGCGCTGCACGTGGCTGCACCTCTGCAGGTCAGGTGGGCCAGGGGTTATCTGGAGATCTGCAGTGGGTCTCCCACCTGGAGCCTCTTTCTCTGTTGCAAGTGTCATGAACAGAGGCAACTGTGAAATCTTCTGGAGTAGCACAGCATAGCTACGGTTCCAGGAGACATGGAGAAATCTCTCTTTTCTTCAGTTGGAAAATTTACGTTCCCTGATACGAATGAGAAGGGGGCAGATGAAGTTTTATTTTATTAAAATTTATTTTTAGTCAGTTTTGCTCAAAGCGCCCAAAGGCTTTCTGATGTAGATGCTTATAAATTAAAACTTATTGAGTTGGTGCTTTTATTTTTGCCACAAGCAAATAAACTCAGAATCCATGATCACATCTGTTTATGGAACCACTTCCTTCCCATTAGGGATTTAAGTCTGAGTGCCTGAATGTACTATAAGCTTGAGTTGTTTTGCACTATGCTATAAAAATAAATTGGAATGAGGCTGGCTTTTAATGCTACAGTTTACTTTATGTTGTGCTTCTCAAACAAAGTAGCGTAAAGCCAAACAAAACACATAAACGTATTGAATAAACTTAATATCAATTATAGTATAAATTATATTTATAACCATGTGTTTATCCTGACATGATCATTTCTTGTTTCATTCATACTAATTTTTCTTTTAGCTTATTAAGGTGACATTTTAAAAAAAGAATGTGATTGATTCATTGTCTTCAAATAGTTTTGTAGTTTTAATGCCTTACAATTGATCAGTGCTTCATGCTGTATTATGTATTTTCAAATACTTTTATGATAATTATAATTCTATGCAATTACAAGAAAATTGTGAATAAATCATGACAAAGCACATAAAAATAATGAATATCTATGATAAAAAGGAATGACAATGTAATGATTACAAACTGCCTCTCTAGACTGAAATGTATACATGTTGAATACCTCAGGAGATACGGAAGACAGAGGACGGTGCAACAGCAGTGAGTAGGGTTGTGTTTTGTGGAGCTGGTCATAAACACATGGGGTATGCCAAGCTTAGCTATCTTAATGGACTATTCTGTTGTCACATCCAGCAATAATACCAGGAGGAAATTTGTATGTCCATATTTGCTAATAAATATTGGTCAGTAAATAATTGTAATTGCATACCCAAACAACAGCGGTAACAAAATACACAACCTTGAAAGTCCTGAGGTTTCCTTTCGCTTGCCAGCACTGTGCCAGGCAGTGGCTGTAGGACAAAGCGTGGACTCACGAAGCGTAGTAGTAGCACAGTCCCATCCAAGGAGCGGTTCTTTCAACTTAGTAAGAAGTATGAGAGCGCTTGATGTTTTCAAGACATTGTCAAGCCCCATGTCTTCTGCCACTTACAAATTAACCTGAGTGCTTTGTGAATATAGTTATTAAAATTCTTCACTTGTATTCTAAGCAAGATTGTATTTAAACCACAGTTGGGCCTGTATATTTCAGGTTGCCTGTACCTGGACAGAAAGCACTGCAAGAAATGATCATGTATGGGAAGTACACAGGCTTTCCTCAAGACCCTCTCCCCTGAGCAGTACACTGATGCGCACTGGCTTGCTCGCATGAATTTACGCAGGCTGCAGAATTCTGCAATCTTACAGTCATTTCTTAACAGCATTAACAGATTTAAATACCAAGTTACTAAATCACTAATGAATTATATTGGTATTTAATAAATTATGGATTTCTGTCACCATAAGTGCAAATAAGGACATTCTCATCACTCCAAAAAGATTTCTTGTAACAATTTGTAGTCAGTTTTCTCTTCTGTCATCAATCCTAGACAATTGGTGGTACATTTCCTGCTGTATAGATTTTCCTTTCTAGACATTTCATGTAAATAGAATGATAAAATAGGTAGTCTTTTCTGTCTGGATTTTTCACACTTTTCCGAGGTTCACATGTACTATTTCATGTTTTACTCCCTTTGATTGTTAAGCAGCATTCCACTGAATATATGAATCACCCTTTGTTTAAACTGCAAGATACACATGTGTATTACTTACGATTTTTGTTATGAAACTGATGACATAGGAGCATTCACTTACAAACTCTGACTTTAAGGAGTTGGGGAGGTGGCTCAGTGGAATAAGTGCTTCCCTGGCAAGTACAATAGCCTGAGTTCAATCCCTGGTTCTGCTAAAAAAAAAAAAAGAAAGAAAAAAAACTCTGACTCTATATGTTTTAATTTTCCTTGGGTAAGTACTTAAGAGTATAATGGCTAATTTTATGCTAAGTATACATTTAACTTTTTAAGAAACACTCAGACAGGCCAGTGCCTATATGCAGACGCAGACACAGAGGCCAGGCGTTCGATCCCCAGACCTGCCATGCAGGCCCTGCCCCTGGGGCACATTGAAACAGTGATTGAGACTGGGCGTAGTGGCACACGCCTGTAATCCCAGCACTTGGGAGGCTGTAAACAGGAGAATCACGAGTCCAATCTAATAGTGAGACCCTGAACACCCTGTAAACTCTTTCCTAAAAAATACAGAAAAAAAAAAAAAAGAAAGAAACACTCAGGTAAGCTGTTCTCAAGTAATTTTGCACTTTTATATTTGCAGCCAGCAATGTATCATAGTTCCAGTTTATCCCTATAGATAATACATAGCATCTCATTGTGCATTTGTTTACATTGAATCTAAAAGCTATGTTAAATTTATGTATTCATTCTGTCCCCTAGGCTCTTTCTACATAAAGGATCCTGTCATTTGTGAATAAAGGCAATGTTGATTATCATCTATGTGGCTTCATTTTTCCTAGGTTATTACACTAGAGAGATCTTTCTATGTTGAACTGAAGTAGAAAAGTGAACATTTTAATCACAGGGGACAAGCAATCTGCGAAGTATGATATTAGCTTTACATTTGGCATAGCTGACCTTTATCAACATGAGCTGATTTCCAGATCTTTGAGTCCTTTTTTTTTCCTAATAAGTGTTGAATTTGTTAAATACTTGACTGAGATGATTTTATTTAACTTGTCTTTTATTTTTAAAAAAGTTTACTACATTATTTTTCAGACACTAAGTCAATCTTGATATCCTATGGTAAATTGTTCTTGATTTTGATGGAAAATTTTTTTTTATGTATTATTGGAATCAGTTTGCTAACATTTTATTAGTTTTCATCTATGCATATTAGGTGCATATATTTACCTGACAATTTATGCATTATCTGCTTTATTTTTTTTCAGAGGATAACAATATTATTTTTGTTAGATTTATTGATTTTATTAATCTTCACAATCCACAAGTTTTTCATTTTACTAATTTTTCTCTTGAATTCTTTTTCTTTTTTTTTTTTCCATTTCTGTTTTGTTTAACATTTCCCTTATGTCTGTATTGGACTAATTAACTTTACTCCTCCAGTTTCCTAAAACACAACGAACGTTAGGTTATTGATCTGAGACCTCTCTTATTTCCTAATACAGACATCCAAAACAATGACTTTCCTCCTAGCCCTGCACGTTTGCAATCCTTATGTTTAATGCATTTGAAAATATTTCAAAATTTTATCTTTGAGTTTTCCTCTGTCTGATTATTTATGTGAGCTCCTCAATTTCCACATATACGGAGGTTTCTGAGATTTATTTCTGTTGTTTTATAAAATTGTATTATAGGCTGCTACTTGCTGAGTGTCATCTCCTGGCTGCTTGGGGTGGCCTATTTCTCCTCTGTGACACTCCTTGCTCTGTCACCTTCCCTTAGTGCTAGCCAACTATAGACTAAAATCTCTACAAATTATGAGCTGAAATAAACTTCTTTACCTTGAAAAATAATAATATAAAAAAAAATTCTATTACAGTCTGAAAATGTTATTTAAATTGGGTTAGTATCTTTTAAGTTAATTGAGTTTTGACTCATGGTGTAACACACTGCCTACTCCAGACTTCCGAAGAGAGCACGCACTTGTTCACACTTCACTGCAGGCGAGTACCACCGCAGTCCTAGTAAAGCACAGCCAAGTCATTTCCTTTGAGCATAGCCTGTCTTCATTGCTCAGAGCTTCAGCTCGTTCTGTTTCTGTTTTTCTCTTGGTGAGTATTGCATCTTTATATATCATAAACAAAATAATGTAAAAACTATTATTCTTTGTCATCTTTGAGGAGAAATCATCTAGAGACAGGGTCTCTTCATGTGATTTAGGCTGTCCTGAACTCCTATCTCAGCCTTCCAAGTGCTGGGATTATAAGAGTGTACCATCATTGCTTGCTGAGTTTTCTTAAAAGAGATTAAAAGAAAAAAGTATGTATATGGCTGTGTGTTATATTTATGTTATTTTGGTGTCCTTGTATATAAATCTTTTCCAAGTCTTTCCAACTCTAGAATGTCTTGCCCAAAGGACCTTGGAGCCCTATCTTTGAAATATATGAAGGATGTAATTCATATAAAAATGTCCTAAAAAGACAGGGCCCCCATCTGCCAATCTCTTAGCAGTTGCCAAACTCAGGTGATGTAATTACTTCATCCCTAAGATGCTACAATACCTGTAAAATCCTCCAGTAAACACCAGGGCTAAGGGAGGTTGTTAAAAGATAAGATACTTATTGGTAGTTTCATGCATGCATGTGCCTGCGTGTGTATCCATGCATGCATGTGTGTTCATGTGTGCACACATAAACTCATTCCAGTTTTTAAATGTTACCCACCTTTTGTTTTACAGTGTTGAGTTCAATCTTTCTGCCTGGTTATAGTGGTCTCTCTCCCATATTGCAGGAGTTGGGAGTAAACTCTTCCTTGCCTGTTTGTAATACCTGATTCCATGGAATTTTTTCTTTAACATAGACAACTGAAGGGTCTAACAACATACAGGTGAAAGAGTGCTGTAGATTCTTGCTGTTCTTACCAACTGCTCTACTAGCTTTCCATGAATAAATTTTACTCAATTTGTTGTTTGCCCTTGGTTGCTTTCCAGTGTTGAAGGCTTAGCTTTGACAATCTGCCGAGCTTTATATAGTTGATAGGAGGAGTAGTTACTGACCTTTTCATTTCTATGGCTACCTTACTACATTTTCTCAAGTTTGAATTTCAATATTTCTGCCAGAAATAGTTTAGTGGTTATCTACATCTATGGAGATTATAGGAATAATATTTTTTCCTGAGGATAAATAATTTATTAAAGAGATAAAAACCTATTTTCCATGGCATTACTGATATTTCATTGTACTTGGCTCCAGAAAAGGCACTCCTCCTGTTACACTCTTTTTATTTTGCTTGATGACAAATTTCTTTCAGGATAGGTTAAAATTTTGTTTTCTTTATCTCTTCAATAGTTTTTCCTTCTGTTGATGTGTTGGTCAATTTGAAAAAAATAGCTAGCTGAATTCTATTTTCTGATTATTTCTTATTTATAAGAGTATTTATATTTCCAAAAAAGAAGTAGTCAAGCAGGTTGGCAAAGTGTGACTTTTTATTTTGAATGTCCCCACCTCATCTGGTTGGGTGACTCACAGATGCCACAAGTAGAAAAGTGATGCATAGAAGATTGCATATGTACAGGCCTTTTGTCCCCTTGTGTGCAACATCCATTTTCCACAAGGCTTCTCACATGACACTTGTGAAGACAGACTATGCATATGGAGTGCTGCTGCATAGACCACTCCAAAATTCCCTTGCAGGTCCTGCCCATTAGCCACTTAGGCTCCATGCTTTATCTCCAATCCAACATTTAACCTTCCTGAAGCATTTCACTGTCTAATTTAATTCATATTTGTCTACTTTAAAAATTTTGACCTACTTTTCCAAAACTATTTTTGTTCATTTTTCCAGTATCTTTCTCAACACACTTATTGAGAATCCTTTGAGCCTGAATTGGCCTTCTGAAGTCAGAGACACAAATTTAATTTCTTTCTCTTGTTAGAGTGGTCTAAACGTGTAAAACAAAACCTCTAGGGAATCTTCTCTAGTTCTTGGTCTGTCCAGCTGCCCACATGTAATATGCCTTTGAGCTCCCACTCCATCCTATTGTCTCTGTCTGCTACAGGTAAATTTATTTATTTATTTATTTTTATTTATTTATTTATTTATTTATTTATTTATTTATTTTTGGTGAAACCAGGGATTGAACTCAGGCCCTTGCACTTGCCAGGGAAGCACTTATTCCACTGAGCCATCTCCCTGAAACGCCCCCCCTCAAGGTAAATTTATAAAAGTCTCTTACAAAACATGAAGCATAATACATAACATTTCAAGTATGTTCTGAACATCATTGAATAGACTAAGCTGAAAATTTTGAGTACATTCCTGGAAATAGCACAGGGCAACAATTGCGAAGATGTCTGTTGCAATCAGCTATCTAGTTTTGATTTTTGCTTCCAGTCTTAAAGCCACATTACTTTAACACATTTCCTCAGCTTCTCAAGCTTTGGTCTTCTCCTTAATCAACAAAAATAGTAATTATGTCTACATTGCCAAGTGATCATGGATTTAAGCATTTACAATAACTGCTTGTTGCATAAGGGAGAAATCAGAAACTGTACATAGCATTATTAAAAATCCAGGTATCCATTCAAGTGTACTGTGTACTGACATTGATATTGTCAAGAGGGAAAGGTGTATTGTTCAGGCACAACATACTTCTATTCAAAATTGTAGACTTTATATTTCTCATGTGTTGATCCATGATTGCATATAATTTTAGACAATTGTTAATCGTGTCTAAAATTAGATTCATAATTAGATAATAAGGGGTATACTTTAGGCAACTTTTCTATCTTATTTTGTCCTAATTGATAATATCCTGTTGTATCTTCTGGATCTTGATTGTGTTCTCCAGGCACCAGTTTTCTAAGTAAGCTCCATGTCCTAGGCACAAATCAGAATCCTCCTGTGATGCTGTTCTCCTGGTCATTAATGAAATGTGAATTGGGACGAAGCACAGATGGAGCTGGCCATGGCAGCGTGTCAGAGGCCCACAGCCTTTGAGGAGCCATTTACACAGATAGAAATCAACTTAGCTCTCACACTGAGAATTTTATTAATTCCACTAACTAGGACACTATGGGAGAATTTTTCCAGGAGGCTTATTTAAATCCACATATCTGACATCAATTTATGTAGTATTACCTGCTTGATGATCCCAAATCTATTTTTTAAAATAGAAGAAGAAATAAGCTTAGTTGAGTGCAATTGTTCTCAGAAGGCTTGCACTGATTCTTCATAATTACTGTCTTCTTCCATAAGGGCCCTCAAAAATCGTTTGAAGAATCACTTACATACACTAGACCTCAATGTAAAACGTCTTCTGTAGTTTCAGATATATTTCTGTTTCGTTTTGAAGTTGAGACTTCGAATTTCTGTCTCCAATCTGGCATCCATCACTAATGGCCTAGATAATGATGGCTTAGAATTCATAAGTTCTCTCAGACTCTTAAGGTTTAGTTTTTAGCACCTCAGCACTTGATGCATTCAGACGTCCCTTGCAATCTCCCCATTTAGTTGGATTTCAATTTCTTTGGCTTCCTACTTTCCTAGTCCTCTCTAGTTGAAAATCACTCTTGACAAAAGATGAAAAAAATGTCATTGTACCACTGATTTTAAGTTGATAACTTCCTTGGTGTATTTACTGAAAATAAGTGCGATTTTTGGTAGTTCCTTTATGCCTTCACATTTCTGTATCCTCTGCTTTCGGAGCTTGGTCCTCCAGGCCCTTCTAGCTTCATGACATTTACATCACCCCCAAGCAACTGTTCTTTCCATGACAGAACAGAGCATCCAGAGGTGAGTGTGCGTGGGGCAGGGGGACAGGCCTAGCTGTCCTGGACCCTAGTTTGAATTCCTAGCCTTCAGAAAAAAAGGAAAAAAATCAATAAACAAAAGTGTCAATGCACACACCTACTAGTTTATCTAGTGTAAAATTTTTCCATTTAAAAACAGTTTCTTTACATGCTGAGATTCTAATTTGGAAACATCATCTGGCCCTCCTGGGTTTCCATTTCAATTAGACTTGTATTCCGCAAAGAATTATCAGCTCTTCCTTCTACATTTTCTTGGAATCAGACTGCTGAAAATTCATGTCATTATCTAACATTTTATCCTAGTCATCTTTTCCTGTAATAGTTATATTATCTTGTAAAACTAAAGGAAAAAGTATGAGACAAAAAAGCTTGCTTAATTTATGCTTATGTTGGATTTCAATGTTAGGTTTTTAAGTGTGAAAGTTTTCATGTTTGACTTCTTTTTCTTCACAAAACTCACAAGATGTTTATTAAAAATACACTCAAATATTGATTAAAGTTTCAGTCTTCTGGAAGTGATCGTACTTTCAATGACTAATTTAAAATTTTACTCACATTCTAGGACTAATACCTCACTTGTCTGTGCCATCCTTGTAATATGGACGTGGAGCATGCTGCAGTTTCCCCTTGACCTGGCAGGTAAATGGCTAATATTTGGGCAAAACTCAGGTGTGGCAATGCATACCTGCAATCCCAGCACTTGGCAGGCTGAGGCAGGAGGCTCACCATAAGGTTAAGGCCAGCTTGGGCTACACAGTGAGTTTAAGGCGAGCCTGAACTACATAGTGGGATCCTGTCTCCAAACCAAACCAAATAAGACCAACAAAGCCAAATGCCACAATCTAACTGATGTAACCTGCAGCCTCCAGCTCCATCTTCAATATTTGTGGGAAGAAAGAGAAAATCATTGACTCTTGATTCCAAACTATACTGCAGATAAAGACAATCAAGGGGATTATCCTTGTGATATCCCCACGGTAATTCCAGTTCACCCTAAAAGGAAAATAGACTAAAATTTAGGAGAGCTCTGACTACATTCATTCAGGTATGTGAGCTCAAGATAATTGATTGGATAATATCGTAGATTTCCATTCACTTCAAGTACTTTTTCTACTACTTATGGTCTGTGAAACTTCCTGAAAATTAATCAACATATTTGGACCTTTTTTTTATCCAGGAAATGGGTGATAATTACAATATTCATTTTTTGGTAGAGAGAGACATCTTGGGATTATAGTTCATGGCAGTAAGGAGAAGAGAAAAGACAGGAAAAGGTATCTTTATAGAGTCAAAATTGTTTAGAGCTCTCCTTAGTTGAAGACAACATGGATTATAAAATTACTTTTTACGATCCTTTTGAGGAGAAACCAAAATAGCAATAGCTCCTGAGTGTCTAAGCAACTAGCAGAGATGTCTTACATTCTATTTCAGAAATACTAAAATAGAAAAAACATTTATCTCACAATTAAGAAAGTGTAATTGCACAATTGAATACATGTGTGGCATATTTAAAACATGCAATCACAACATTCTTATGATGATTCAATAAGCTGCAGTTTGGAAAGACTTGCTAAATTCTTTCTTTTCCTACCTTTGTCTCCCCTTTCCTTTCCTCCTCCCAACTCTCTGCTGTGTAACCAAGGGTTGAATTTTGTCCTTTAATATTTAGCATCCCAGCTTTTAAATTTTTATTTTGAGATAGTGTTTTCCTAAGTAACTAAATCTCCCAGGGAGATTTATCATATTTAGTGTAGGGTCTCCGTGGACTTCAGGGTCACACTACACAGATAAGTCTTGTAGAGATTCTCCTGTTTTTAGCTTTCCAAGTGCTGGGATTACAGGCATGCACCACCATGTCTAGTCTTAGTCTCAGTGTGCCATGGGGGTAGGACCAGCATAGCAGGACTGGGATTGAACCTCCAGCCCCTGCATCTGCCTAAGCAGGCGCTTTAATCTGCCGAGCTATCTGGCTGGCCTTTCTCTCCATATTTATAAGGGACCATGTTCATTCCTCTATCATGCCATGTATTAAGGTAATAAGAGCAGTTTCAGGGCCACATATGGAAAATTAAAATTTTGCTTAGAGGTGGCTCTTGAAATCTCATTCGTTTTTGCCACAATAAAGACGTAAATGTGTAAGACTTCCCAAGAAGTGGCCAGGTGTGGTGGCACACACCTGTAATCCCAGCACTCAAGAGGTTGAGACAAGAGTATTGCCATAAGTTGGAGTCCAGCCTGAATTACATAATGAACCCTCGTTTAAAAAAAAAAAAGTAAAAATATCAACAAAAACATTCAAGAAGTAAACTATTACCTAGACATTTAATGCTAGTGATGTCTACAGCTACATTATTCAGCATAGTACCTGCTAGCCACATGTAACTTTTCAAATGTAAGCTGAATAAAACTAAAGTCTCAACTCCTCAATCACATTAGCCATGTGGTAAATGTTCAATTCCCACCATGCCTACCATTTTTGACAGGAAAGATATGTCACATTTTTACTAGCACAGAATGTTCATCTGGATGCTGTTAACCTAGAGCAGTGGTGGCAAACCCATAAGATGCATGTAGCAGGGCACTCCTAGCATCATGGAATATTCTAGAAGGTTTGTCCTCACTGGCCTAGAGAAATACCATGATAACCTAAAATTTTAATTGGAGAATTTTCCTAGATGCTATGTCACTTTGCTGAAATTCTAGATCTTAATTATTATCTTTCTCTTGGTCTGACTGACTTTTTGAGACTCTGCTTGCTGGCTACAGGATTAGAATTAGTCCTTGAGACAGGGATACTTAACCTTTTTTGTGTGTCTTTTTTGATTCAGAAGTTTGAAACATTTTACTTTCAGGATAGATTTTAGATCATATCATCTATTTTCTGAAACAAAACTGTCAACAGAAGAGACAGAAAAAGGTTTTGTAGCTTTTTCAAAATACCAAAATCCTACTTATTAGTTATACATGAATATAAGTCAGTGATGCATCTCGAGTTAGTACATCATACCATTAGTCAGCTGGTAGAACAACAGCTGCGTAGTGGGTCTACTGATAAAATACTGGGCATAATTACTTCCCATATCACTTTCCATCTTTGGAGCAGCCCTTTGAGAGCTCCTTCATGGCCCTGCCTTCTTAGACAAGGCAGTTACTAACCCTAAAATGTTTCTCTTCTGTCTATCACTGTGCTGATTCTCACCCTTGGATATCTTGTGGTTAACTGCTGTGCAGAAAATTTTTATTTAAGAAAGAAATTTTGTAAACTTTGAGAGGTGATAATGTTATGCAGCTGTTTGGAAAATAAGGTCCAAATGTTACTTCTGACTGGATCAGTATTGTATTTTCCAACAAACAGGGCATTATGTTCACCCATATCAAAGCAACTCCATAACATTTGCAGGCTGTAGTGAGAAGAAGGCATTCTTTGTGTAAAGACTCCAAATGGAAGCCTTCATTATTACAAAGGGATCATTTTCTGCCCCTGACCCTGAATTAAATTTATACTTTAGAAATTTAAAAAGTTTATCTATTGATTGGTGCTTCTTTTTGCTCAGCTACAATTACTATAAAATCAGTAACCATATCGTCTTTCTTGTAAATTGTGAAATAAAAGCATAAGCAATTAGAGCAGCACAAATAACAACAGTATTTATTGGGGGTTCCTGTCCCCACCATTAGAAAAAGAAGCTTGATGTGCATTGAATTGAAATGAGAACATAAGCCCTTGAATTTCCACAGCACAATTTGCACACAGGACATAGGGAGTGACCCACTAACTGTGCTGATCCTAAAGAGTGATCAGAGTGAGCCGGGCCACATCTCCCACAGTCAAACAAGCCACTCGCTGTCCCAAGGGAAGAGTGAGAACAAGGTGCAGAGGAAAGTGGGCCTGCTCCCCTGGAAACAGAAGGCAGCAAGGCCAGGCAGCCTCCCCTCCCAGATGGTTTTATCCCAGTGTTCAAAGGGAAACCTGAGTCCTCAAGAGGTTAAGCCACTGCTAGATTTAAGGCAGCTGGGTTACCTGGCCGGAGGCCCTGAGTTCACTTCTGGGCTGTGTCTGGCTCACTTCAGACCCTGACTTGCTGCGGTGTTTCCTTCCTTCTGTCTAACAGCGCCTTTCCCACAGGGAGCGCAATCTACGTGCCTTAGGGGGTGGGAAGCCAGGGCGAGACAGTGCAGGAAGTGCTCGATCTCCCCACCATTCATGATCAGACACCCGGGCCATCCACCAGTCCTATTCACGGTGTCTAACTTGTCTCCCTTCAGAGGGGAGAGTGAGCTGGTCTGTCTTGCTCTTCCAGTGCAGCAGGTCGTGTGCCCCTCGTCGGTGATGGCCCGAGGATCCCCCAGCCGGTTCTTCTGCCAGTACAGCTCTGACCTGTGGAACATCGGGATCAGCGTCTTCATCCAGGACGGCCCCTTCCTCACCGTGCGCCTCATCCTGATGGCCCACTTCAGCGTGGTCAACCAGATGCTCGTGTTCTTCACCGTCAAGAACCTCCTCGTGGTGCTGCTGCACCTGTACCGCTTGGTGGTCCTGGCAGCTGCCTTCCGAGCCTCCCTGCGACGACATCCAGAAGGGCCCAAAGCCGAGCAAGGCTGCCCGGGTGGCCTCCCTGAGGGTGGGCCTGGTGCCGGGGACAGGGGCTCCTGGGAGGGCCTGGCTGTCCCACTGCAAGTCTCACCAGTGGCCTCTGATGCTGCCCACTCCACACCATAGTCATTTGGTTCCCGCAGGATGCAGCTAGGCGGACGGATTTCTCCGGTTCTCCTTGGACTCCTTGCTCTTTTGGTTTTCTTTGCATTTTAGCATATAGTAGTTATCAAAGAAACACCATGACAAAGTGATCTTAAACCTAACCATAGAGTTTCCTTTCTGCAAGGAGAGGAATGGAACTTTGATTTGTGGTCACGGCTACAACTCTGTGATGGCAAAGGAGGCCACTGTTGCGCAATGACTAAGTGATGTCCTTGTGCAGAACTGTTTGAAGAGCTATGGACAAGGCCACCATGGCATGAACTCAAAAAGAGCCAGGACAGGATCTCATGGCTGTTACCTGAAAATGTAGAGTCAAACTTTGGCCCCAGTATGTGACTGTCCCTTGTGATCTCTTCTTCCATGTCCTCCTTCTGGCATCAGAAAAACGTACATTCAGTGAATGCAGCATGGATGAAGGACAGCGCCTTGGAGTTACCTCACCGGGGGCTGGCGGCAGTGAGTGCTTCCGCGCAGCCCCCAGGTCCCAGAGACTCACATGTGCCTGTGTGCAGGCCATCGCAGCTCTTGCAGGAAGCCATTTGGTCACCTATGTGCTGGTGACAAGGCAGGAAACACCGGTGAAATGCTCACACGGTCAGTTTCCACCTTGAATACCATTTGAAGTGTGCTCAGCCCCTCATTACCATTCTCTACATTGCTAAATTGAATCACCCAAGCCGAGGCAAGGACGCTCCAGAGCGGGGAGGAAGGTGTTCAGGGCCTTCAGGATGACTGGTTTCTGGTGTCTGCCTGTAGCAGCAAGCAAAAATGCATCTGCTCCAGACTGGCCCTGGAGCTGGCTCTTTGGCTTCCAGCCAGGTTGATAGGTGTAAGTCTCTCACTGCCTGAGCAGTGGCCACCTGAGCCATGGCAACGTGAACCATGGCCACCTGATCCTAGGACTGGGATGAGGGACAGAGGGGTTCACAGCTGGTCTTGGCATCATGGGACTCAGGCAGTTCACTTCATCTCTTCTCTGCTAACATTTCCATTTGCTACAACTTAGCTGTTTTTTCCCCTTCACACCTCTGTACTTTCCAAGTGGGGGTGATCTTGGAACTTTTAAAGTGATTTCTGTTTTTAAAGATGGAGTGAAATTCCTGGAGATACTGCTCAGCAGCACAAACATTTGCCTGGCAAACACAAGGTCCTGAGTTTGACTCTTGGTACAAAAAAAAAAAAAAGAACACACAAATATATACTGGAAAAATATATATGGTTGTTTAGTAGTAGTTATATATTAAGCAGAGATCCAAACATGAGTCCTCCTAGGTTAGTATACTCAGGAATTCCAAGGGACATTTTCAGGTAGAAATGGCCCTCGCTGGTTGTTGCCTATTATCAGCTATTTGAAACAGTTTTATCTATAAATCTCTGTTTGGCGTAATAGCCATTCAAACATTTGATTAAAAAGTTTCACAAATATATTCTGAAAATGCTCCTAATTTTAACAATATAAGGGTTGCAAAATTACACCTGTAACATGTGAAATACATTTATAAGTATACATAAATTTATACAAGTTGTGGTCAGGAAATTATCTTTATAAGAAATAAAAAACGACAAGTTTTCAGAGCATGCTATTTAAAAATGCTCACCAGTGGAAAGCAGAATAATAACTGCTATTTATCCAAATGCCTCCACAGAATCTGTTTTTATGTTGACAGTTTTATATTGACTCTTTCCTTCCACAACATGTATGTGCTGCTTATTATTGCAGATTTTCTCATGGCATACTTTTCATGTTTTAATTTTTTTCTCCCAGCAAAACAAACACTGAGCCTTTATTTTTAGTAAAAAGTAGTACGATGGTTGCGGGGATATTTTTAAGTGCTTTTAAATCTGAGACTTGGCTTAGATCCGTGAATGAATCTTTAGTGTTTAAATGAAGTATTTTGTAATTAGCACTCATCCAAAGGCCTGGGAAAGAGAAAGCTTGTCCAAAATCTGGCTTTGTTTAGAGTGCCAGGAAGTCAGAGAGCAGCCGGGACCATCTTGGGAATTAATTACTATAAAAATAGACATATATTCTGTAAGGTTTTCCAGGGAAATCTGCTAAAAACAACATTTTTAAATCTAATTGCCAGTACTTCCATTCTCTTAAACTGGTTGTCTTTATAAGTTTTTATAAAAAATCTAGTTTTGTTTAGTTTATTTGAAAAGAACCCTAAATCTAGTTTGTGTCCCTGATAAAACTGTATGTTTCTACTGTGGGCATCTAAACATTGCAATGTTTTAAAATATTTAAGTGTTTGTTCTGAAGTGGTTGGAATATCAGTTATCTCCCATATGTTAGCATCCTGGGACTTGCATTTTATTTGCAATCAGCTAACTGATTGATATCATGCATTTAATGTGATACAGGTCTTCCTATCCCCAACCCCACCCAGCCCCCAGACACAGCACTCAGCAGTTTCCAACCACTGAGTAGAGCGTTTATATAGTTAGCGGATCTGTTTTTATTACCATCAGGGTTATCTTTTTGTTTGATCAAAGCTCAACTAAATCTCATCCCTACAAACATAGATTTCTACAGTACTTGAAAGAAAACACAATGTAAATATTTTAATAATTTCATGTAGAAATGCACCGTGGGACCACCTTATGTGTGTCCTTAGATGAGTCTCAGGTGACATGACAGTGTGGCAAAAAGAGCGAGCTATTCTTATCTTTGATTTTTCTGTTAATTTTTAGATCAACTGCAATAATATAAGAAAGTAAAGATCAGGTAGTGAATAGAACTCTTTCAAATTTTTCAGTGAGGAGTCTGAGACAAATTTATCCAGCACATTGGTCATCGTTTCATTAGTCCTTATGGCTATATAGATGCAGGCAAGAAACTTCAATGTTTGTTACTGTAATATAAACCATTGACTTGTTAATTAATATAAAATTTCAAATCAATGGGATGATCCTGGTTTGGAATTTCTACCAGGTTTCAGAATTGAGCATTGATTCTTTTTATCTTTGGTGTTTAATAGTAATGAGTCTTTTTTCTTTTTTTTGGAACCAGGGATTGAACTCAGACCCTTGTGCTTGCCAGGGAAGCACTTATTCTTCTGAGCCATCTCCCCAGCTCCAATAGTAATGAGTCTTATAATCAGTTATTCTATTAAAAGAGAAAAAGAATGACAAAATCCCACCTTCTGTTTACTTTCACTCAGCTAATGTATGCTGCAGAGCCTTATAGATGTAAAAGAAAAACAGAAATATCTTGAATTTTAGAGAAGAAAGACCATTATGTCTCTAATTATATATTTTATTTTATACATAGAGGATATTTTGGCCTGCTCTTGGGCATATCTAATAAGGTTAAATCAGGTAAAGGATGTTTACAGCATGGAGCCATCCAATATCTTCCTGTATGATGGCGATAACCAAAGAATATTTGAATAATTACTTCTGCAGCCTTATATTTTATAGGTGCTAATTTTCTGAGTCTTTCTTACTAGAACACTCCATAAGACTATTTTTGAAGTGTTTATATTTTTATGACTGACCTATGTATTTTGTTATATACATTAAATAGTGAGTGGAAAATTTCATCTCCGTGTCTACTGTATTTTGCCTACATTTCATGTCTTTGTTTCCTACTTTAATTCACTTCCTTTATGGTTTTTAAGATATAAGTTGAAAAAGAAAACTGATCTACTTAGAATATGATTAAAGTGGCATTTCAAGCCAGTGAAGAGAGGATGACCAATTTCATAAATAATGTTGGGAAATTTTGTGATACATCTGGAAAAAATAAAGTTAGATTATTATCTCATACAATATATAGAAATAAATTCCAGATGGATTAAAGACCTCACTATGAAATGAAAACTATAAATATTACAAGAAAATGTGGAACGTGTTGTTAGCATTTGGGGGCTGGGAAGGATCTTCTGAAGTAAGACATGAAACCCAGAAGCCAGGGAGGGATCTGATTGGCAGATTTTCCTAAATTATCTGTAACATTCATGGATAGCAAAGGATGTTATAAATATACCATCACTATTTGCTTGAGAAAAAAATGTTAGAAGGCAACTTCATCATTTATTCATATAAGATTAGCTATCATAGAAAAGCATATTAAAACCTAAGAGTTAACCTAAAATAACCCAAAAGCAATGATTTTCTATGTACAAATGTAACAGAATACATATTTGAAGAGAGAACTCCCTGTATGATATAAACTAAAATTAGAAAATACATAGAAACCAACTTGATGTGTAGAATCAATGTGAAGAAAACTTTAAAATAATTTTGAGAATTATACATGAATAATTTAACAAGTAGATATAGTCTTTGCCTAGTGTTATGAAACCCTGATGTCTTATGAAGTATCAATTTCTCCTAAATTGATCTATGCATGTGACATAATCCCCATAAGGCTATCAAAAATATCAAAAAATAATATTAATTTCTATTCACTATATAAGCTGATATAAAAATTTCATGCTAAAATGAACCTAAAAGAAAGCTGGAAAATATTAAAAGAAAACAAAAAGCAAGGGAGGGCTTTTAACATATTTACCAGTATTATACAGCTAAATTAACCAAGATAATTTAGTTCTGGAACACAAACAGAAAGACAAGATGATGAGCCTAATAAAGTTAATAAATAGAATATTATACAAGAGAGCTTGATTTATGATAAATCATAGGGCATGAGTAAATTACTAGGTTTTGGAAAAATATTAAATTGCTTTTTTACCTTAATCCTTATGTCCAAAACATTTCCAGATGGATCCAGTAATTAAACAACAAATAAAAACCAAACAGCAAGCATTGCTTTTATAATTGTAATACTGGAAATGCTTTTTAACAAGATATAAAACAAGAAAGCATAGAAGACTCATAAATTTTAGCTCATTGAATATCATAAAAGTGCTATATACAAACTCAAAAGTTGAAGAACAAACTTAGTAATTGTAACTGTAGACACTGGATAAATGTGTTTGTAATAAGTCTATATAAACATTCGATTTTAGTGAGCAAACAATTCCTTCAAGTAAGGAAAAAGGGTGAAAAGCCACAAGGAAATGTTCAAAGGGTGCTTTTGCTATGATTCACTGCATATAATTCACTGCATATGATGCACTGCATATTTACTGCATGATTCATGTATCTGATTCACTGGAAAAGGCATAAAAATCCAAATCAAATAGCAATGAAATACTATTTCTGAAATCAAAACTAAACTACCACGTAACCACATTTCACTTATTGGATTGACAAAGATCCACAATGGCTTTTAGAAGCTGCATGAGAGCGCAGTGGCAGGAGGCAGATGCCCTTGCTCATGGCCACTGAAGGTAAAGATCGATGTAACTGCTTTGGAAAACAATTTGGCAATATCAGTTCCAGATAAAATATAGTCATTATTTGACCTAGTAAGTCAGTTTCTAAGGTTGTAGTCTACAAATGCATGTGCACAAAAACATTGTATAAAGTTACTCAGTATTTTCTACAATATTTGCATAGCTTTATCAATGAGGTCCTGGTTAAATAACATAATCTCTTTACTTCATAATACCATTTAGACCATCCAAAGAATGAAGTATGAGCATAAATGTTGTTAGGAGACAATTATTTAGATAGTTTCTTAGATAAAAGTAGGGATGAAAATCAGCTTAGCACATTGTACTTCTGTAAAGGTCACCTATATCTTTGCAAATGGCTAATGTTTAAACATATAAAATGTTTCTCAAATTTCAAATGACCATAGCCACTTCTGCATTTTTTGACTTTTTGATTTGTATAGCTCACGTCTTAAAATTTTGCATTGATTTTGTAATTTATAAAGCCATTATAAATAACAAAAAGTCTCACTAACTTATAAATTTTATATGAACTTACTGCCATAGAGGCTTTGAAATAAAATTCAAATAATATAAAAATATCATTTATTTTTTAATCAAAGAAAATAAAGATAGTGCCATTATAACTAAGGATCAACTGCTAAAGCTTGAGATAAATGACACAAACTGTCAAATTTTACCTGCCTGATGAAGCAGCAGCTATTTGGGTGATGAAATCATGAGTAGGTCCGTAAGGAAAAGTGGCGTCATCCTGTCCTTGATGCGTGCTATGTAGACTGCTTCAGAACTACTAGTCAGAAGCTTCTCGATGACATTTAAGGAATCACCAAACTCAAACTGACTTTCCCAGGAGAGATTGATAATTAAATGGGGCCCTGAAATTAAACAAAACACACACACACACACACACACACGCACACACACGAGCCTCAAAAAAATCTGTGCATCCATTTCAAATCTTCATAGTCCATCTACTTTGTATATGCAAATGCTTTGGGTTTTGTCAAATCATTACTATTAAAGGTGCAATTGTAGTAAGCAATGAGGTGAGCCAGATGCAAATCTGATCAAATGACAGAGGAAAATAAAGTTTCCTTGACCAATAATATGTCAGATATCATATAGTCTTCATATCCAAACCAAGAATTTTGGCCTAGAAATGTTGTTCCATAAGACAAAATATGTTTTCTCTGCAAACACTGGTGTTCAGATTCTGACAAAGGCACAGATAAAATGGTTGTGGTTTTGAGATTTGGAAAAAAAAAAAAGAAAGAAAGTTCTCTGTTACTTGTGGTTCCCATATGATTTGAACAACAGCTAATAGCTGGGGGGCAAAAGCTATAATGATTTTATCAGTTGTCCCTGATAAATTAATCTCTGTACCTAGAGATTGTTATCGATAACTCCAACCCCAATATCTCTTGTTTAGTCTGCATTTACAACTCCACCTTTGTATTTTGCAAATATTATAAACCCAGTAGATACATTCATTCTACATGTAGAATATATTTGGTTCTAACTACTCGGGCAACAGATACATCCATGAACTTGGCCTGTTTCTTAACCTCCAAAGTAATCCCTAAAGTCTTGTGCTGGTTTATCTCTTTTCTATCTTTATTTTACCTTCTCTATTACTAGTGGTACTTTCTAAATTTTGTATTGCAATCTTTCTTAACTCAGGGATTATAATCATATTCCAACTGACCTTCCAACATGCCATTACACAGTGTCTTGAAAGACTTATTCAGCAATACTCACTCTTGTCACCAAGAGTGGTTCCTTGTCTCCTCACCCATACCTTCTTCTGGGTGGTCCAATGTCCCCTTCTAGAGTTGATGGCTGCAGGGGAAAAGGGGAAAACAAGTCCAGCAGCTGGAGTTGTCTGCATCCTCTAGGACCTCCAAGAGCATGAATGTAGACATCCTTCAGTTCTGAGAGCAGAGACATCTGTGGAGCTCTAACTTCCAGGATTCCCTCCTATGCAGCAGCGCTTAGGCAGACATCAAGGGAGGCAGGGTGGATGGAGCACTGTGGCGTTCTTCATTCTCATGCACCCAGCTGCAGTTTGCAGGAGTCACAGCAGTCGGATTTCCCAAGTCTGGAAGAACCACCCATGTTCTCAGGCATCTGATAGCTTCTGCTTATGTTGTCCTGGTGAAGCCTTCCCATTCTTCCTACAAAGATTTCATCTTTCTAAATTCTTATCATTGGGGAAAATTCTCTGAAAGCCTCTGAAAGTTCACCTCCTCCTGCTTCCAGAACAGTGCCTCACTTTTATTTTGTATTTGTAGCCATCTGTACTTATACCAGGGTCATCACAATCTAATATATGGAAAGAGAAAGAGGAAGAGATTTGAATTATCTGAGGAGATTGGCCGCATACACTGTTCAGCGGCAAAATCCACAGGCTTCTAGGGACAAAGCTTTTCTCTGTCTCTGGGACTGGGCTCTTCCTGCACTTCCTGGCATGCTCCAGATTCCTCAAGCCACTTCTGCATTCTGCAACCAAGCTCTCAGATAAGGTGTCGTTTTTGTGTCACTTACCCCCAACTATAACAGGGATTATTAATTATCTTTTTTTCTAGCAGTTTGACTAGGTGACATTATTTTTCCTGAATATGTATGTTTATTTTTATCAACCTAGAGCTATAATGTAAAAAAAAACAAAGATACCTACCATGATCATCTCTGTATGATAGGAGATGCTCAATGTTCCTATTGAACGTGCTGTTTTTCTGTACTTCTTTGCACCATTCATTCTTTTATGGAATAAACTCATACCTCAAATGGCAGTGTGTACTGTACAGTCTTTCTTCAGGTATCATCATTGCTTGAACGATGTGAGAACCATCACATGCTGTGTTTTCTCACTACCAGCTCCAGCCACAGTTCTGCATCGATCCAGTTCTCTTCCATTCAGGTGTACAAGCTCTGTCAGCTCTGTGTGGACCTCGCTCTTCCTTCGAGACTGCGCTCTCATAGGTGAGCTGCTCATTGGCATCTCCAGTTCTCTCCCAAACTCCTCTTTCACATTTCTGCAGAGAAGCCTTCTAGGCACTTTGTAGCTCCATGAGTGTAAAACGTTTTTTAATTTATTTTATTTTTTTTTGTTTTATTGAAGTACAAATATCAATGAGACAGTTTTAAGATACGTTGACAAGATGGATTTGATAAATTAATACATTGCAAACTGTTTTCATGATGTTTTGATATCATAGAAGGTGCATACATGATATTATACTTACATACATTATTATACTGTATGTCTCTTATCAGTAAATAGAGTGTAGCTGTTTGCACATCTTATTTTTATACCTGAATTACAACAAAGATTCAATAATTAATACTTTCTACCTTGTTATTTTCCTAGTGGTTGTCCATAGTACTAGAAGCTGACATAATATCCTGTCCAACCACCATTAGTGCAAATCTTGCCTCTCATAGAATTATGTAGAAGCATAGCGTTATCTATCCCAACTGTACTGTCTATACACACACATCATGATTCTTCCTTTCTATGCCCATTCCTTTGTCTACACTTGTCAGAGATGGGCACTCCATTGTCATTCAACTAACTTAGGTGCTTGAACTCAACAACACAATCCAACACAGTCCAGCATTCCACAACAATAGTGAGTTATCCAAAGAAATAGACCACAAAGTAGTCCAGAGGTCATGCCTCAGTATATGCAAGAAAATAGAAATTATCACATGCATACTATCTGACCACAGTGCAATGAAACTGGAAATAAATGATAAAAGAAACCAAAAAACCCACTAAATTCATGGAAACTAAACAACACCCTACTCAGCAATCAATGCGTTGCAGAAGAAATTCAACAATATCTACAATTCAATGAAAATTCAAGTACAACTTACCAGAATTTATGGGATGCGATGAAAGCAGTTCTTAGAGGGAAAATTGTAGCTATAAACTCACACATTAGGAAAACAGAAAGGGAACAAATTAGCACCCTAATGTTGCACCTCGGACAACTAGAAAAAGAAGAGCAAACAAAACCCAGAGAGCAAAGATGGGAAGAAATCATAAAGATTAGAGCAGAAATTAATTCAATTGAGTATAAAACTTTTCTTCCTTGAAATTTGTTCCTTTTCTTAATGCCTCCATTTCTGTTAATGGAAATACCAGTTATTCCAGTTTGTAGTGAGAAGACACCTTTGACTAAAGTTCCTTATTCACACATTTGCTGAAAGCTTGATCTTGTTTTGCATAACGAGTAGGTTGCTTTTTATGACTATATAAGTCATATGTAAATTCAGAAAATGATTTCAAACACCCACAAAAGAATGAGACATAGAAGAAAAAGGAAAAACAAAATGAAAGTCCACCTTATTACGCTTATTATAGCTTTCATCATCAGAAATTGCATGTTAACTCGTTTTTTTATGAATCTTTTATTGTAGGTAGAAAGATAAATGAAATAGACAAAGGGACTGACAATAGATTGATAGAAATGAGACAATATACTGTTCAATTTTTAAAGATAAAAAAAAGCATTGAAAGAATTGCAGAAATGATGGTTTAATTTAAGTTTGAACAGCTTTGCTTCTCATTCAGCTTTGCTTCTTCATTCATTCCCTATTAAGGTATATATGACTTCACCAGGTCAAAAAGGAACAGTGTTTCAGGTCTTTTGTGAGTTTGAAAGCTGGACAAAATGTTATTCCCTGTGGTAAACTCTGAAATTCAGACCTCATTTTATGTTTCTGTCCCCTCTGGAGACCATCATAGTACATGCAGAATAATTTTTACTCTCTGAATGTTCAATAGCACCAAAAAATATCTTTTAATACCCATCCCATACAAGCCACTGTTAGCTATGTGAAGATACACAAATAAGTAAGACATTGCCTTTGCTTTTGAGGAGATTTATATCAATGGGGTTTTAAAAAGTACTACTGAAACCTGCACAAACTTCACTCTCTACCACCCACCCTGCTAACTGTGAAGGGCTCGTTTTGGTTCCCCACAGGTGTCGCATAGAGCCCAAAGCCCCTGTCCCTACTCCCAGCATGAACTTTGAAACATGAACCTGGATGCAAAAGGCAAAGGAGATCTTAAGAGCACTGGTTTAAAAGATATGAAAGTTGTTTGTTTTCTGAAAACATATTTTTGTCAATTGATGACACTTGATCTCTGTGGGGTGGCCTCTGTAGGACCCCCAACAGCACAGGAACTCATCTTAGCCCTGTAATGATTTTGGCTATAATCTGCTATATTCTTTTCAAAGGATGCAGCTTTTCTGGAGAGGCTTCTTTCTGAACTCAGACATACTGTTCTGCACTCAGAGCGGTGCGGTATCCTTCATGTAAAAGCTGGGTGGAAGACTTGAAAGCATTGTACAGACATTCAGAATAATCTAAAATGTGTTCTCGGTAGATGTTCAGAGCAGAAGATGCTCTTTTGTCACATGCGAGGGAGCAGTGAAATTTATTTTTAAAGAACAAAAAGAATAATATTAACAGGAAAAATAAATAATATGGGTCATTGTCTCTTAGCAATCTCAATTATAGTAGAACAGTCTTACTTGAGAAGTAAGAGCTCTTCATTAGCTTTCTCCAATTTCTTTTCAGAAAGGTTAAAATTCCATTTGAGGTACAGGATAAAATCCTTAAAGAAACTACTAGCTGGGGGATATAGCACCCCTTTATAAGAGTAGATGCCAACCATTTCTCTTTTTGGGGGAAGCGGCCTACTAAGCTGCATGCTGCTGAATTGAAAATGATAAAATATTGTTCACTCTTGCTTATTTTGGCTTGGAGGTCAACAGCAGAAGCAGCAAAGCTACTTCTGGAGGTGCCTTCCTTCCTCTTTGGACTCAGTGGGTCAGACTTGATTGAACTCATCTCCAGTGCACTGCACACATGTGTCTTCACAGCCTGATCACTGGCAGTCTGCAGCACCTGGGCAATTTAGGGTTTCAAGTTGTGCAGGTACCTGCACTGCTGCTAAATCAGCACCCAAAAGCCAGCTCACCCTGGGGTCTCTGGTCTGTGCGCTCCCCTACAAGGCTGGACACCCCGATGCACATCCATTTAGTACACCATTCAGGGCATCTCTGCAGCGACAGCCACATCCATCAAAGCTCCAGTCTCTCCAAAGGGATCATGTTCAGGAAATATTTGAGCAGCTCAGAAAAATTCGTTCCTGCTGATGGCTCTTTAAAAACGTAATAAAATATTCCTCCTTCCAGTCAGAGTCTTCCAAAGAATACAGATTTCATGTCTCTAGCTTCCTGAAGAAGCCAAACCAAACACCATCTATTACAGCTTCTAATTTTTGAGTTTGTATCCTTCAAAAATGCTGTGTTACTTATTTTCAGGCTGTTGGCTTCTTTTCAGAGGTTACCTGCAAAAGGATTTTCCTCATGATAGATTCTGGCCTTTATTTGTCCTTTAAATTATATTGTCCTACAGTGTACATACTTAAAGAGATGTTGGCTCTTCTTACCTCTTTGAAGTGAAAGAAATGAAGGATAAAAGAAGAATCATCCTGTATATATTCTGGTCAAAGACAAACACGGCCAAAATTAGCTGTAGACAAAAGCAAACTATAGACAAAAACATATAAGAACAAATTAAGCACTTTTATTTTACAATATTTATGATTCCTTGAAATAATCTTCCCTACCACTCTGAAGTTCATATGACACTTTTACATCTTTATCAAAATTTTCTGCCCAGGGAGATAGCTTAGCAAGTTTGAGTACCTACCTGGCAAGCACAAGGATCTGAGTTTGATCCCTGGTACCACATGCTGTGCTGGACCTGAAAGCAGGTATAGTGGCGCATACCTGTAATCCCAGGACTGTGGAGGATGAGATGGGAGGATCCCTATGACTGTAAACTGCATGGCGAGACTCTGCATCTGATTTAAAAAATCAAAATAAAATTTCAAAATCACTTTGGAAGCAAATTCTATAAAATAACTAGAATATTCGGAGAGTCCAGAAGCTTTCCAAAGGCGGTATTTTGGGGGGGGGGTCCCAGGAGCCCGAGTCCTAAAGTTTAGCTCCTGAGGTAAGAAAGCATGAAGTTGTTGTGCTCCGTCTAGTACAAATCTATTAGAAAACTAATAGATTTACTTTTTCTATTGTCATAAAGTTTTGCAAACTTGGCTTTGCCCTACTGTCCTTGGAACTGGTAATAAAGCTGCCTCTGTACAGATGAAGCTACATCGGTCAGCATAATCAGAATGAAATTAGGTGATAATTCTAGCTCATTGGCCTTGAGCCGATTTGCTCCCCAGCAATCCTGTCCCCTGGAATAGTCTAATACTCACCAAAAATAAGAAAACTGATTTGGCTGACTCTTAGCCAAGAGAGACTTGTATTGAGCACATTCGCTCAGAGAAAGCTTTGCTGTTGTTCTTGTTACTGGGATTAATTAGTAATTAATTAATTACTTCTCGATTCTCTCTTTTTCCACATTTAATGGCACTGGAAAATAGAACTCATTTTTATTTCTTCCTGCATTTTCTAAGACAGTTAAGAGAACGTAAGAAAGACAGAGTGGCAAAGAATTCGATGGTTTCATTAAGACCTGTGGACTCTTCACAACACAGGCATCTCTTCTCACCCTCCCTAGGCTTCCTCTTTCCATACACACACTTACAGTCCTGGAGACCTGAGTCTTCAGCGGGTAAGAGTGAAAATGAAACCACAAGTCTCTTCTTTCTCTGACTTCTTTGTCTGCATAAGTTAAATCCTGTTCTAAACCTATTTTGTCAGTCTTTCCTTGGCATGAAGCTCTTCCTTGAATGGCCAGTTCTGGTGGTGTGGCCAGTCCTGGGAGTGTCCCAACCTCATGCCTTCTGCTTCATTAGCTCTTTGTCCCTCAGCTTTCCCTAAACAGGTCTTTATCAGACTGCTGTAGTTCTTTCTGGAAAACCTCAACTGGGAACCTTGGAAAGCTGGAATCGCATCCAAAAGGTGTCTATTACTGGGTATGGGTGACTGACTTTCATGAAAATGAATGCTCCAAAACCATAAGCTTTGGAAAATAATTCATTACACTTTCAGTTTTTGGTGAGGAAAGGGATAAATGTCTCACATCAAAGCTCCTTCTGTGTTGGTGTTCTGCTTGGCCTCTCTCTTACGAAATGAAATGGTAGAGCCATCAGCTGTTGAGAAACACTACACAAGCGAGATCGCATGCTGACTGTCAGTGAGAACAAGATGAACTATGAATACTTAAAACATCGTTCAGTGGGTTGCTTAAACCCTATCTTGATTGTTCCAGAGCATGCACCAGGGTGTCCCTAGGCCACACGAGCACGGGGGCCTCAGCTTCCAGACACTGTCCTGCTACTGGCCAGAGGGGTGCAGCTTCCTGGGTTTCCCGAGTCACTTCTCTCTCCTCACATTATGCATTCAGGTACTTTCACATCTTTCTTTCTCCAGTGATAAAAGAACAGACTTTATACTGCTTTACAATATTTAAAATTCACAAAATACCTTCAAAGATTTTTCCTTGTTGGAATGATTACAGAAAAATATTTATAAAAAATGTTATTTTTAAGTGTACATTTTTGGCACTGTGTCTTGTTATACAGCTCAGACTTATAGTGATCCTCGGTCTCGGCCTCCCCAGTGCTGGGATTATAGGCTTAAACTATCACTCCTGGTTTCGGTGGCTGGCTTGGTGGGCCCAGGCTGAGGCCAGCACAGAAGGCAGTACCAGGTATCAAACCTGGGTCCCTGTGTGAAAGTGCTTAGACCACTGAGCTGTCTCTCTGGCCCAAAAATAAAATAACTTTTCAGAGAAATGTGAAATTAATGTACCTAACTTCCAAATTTAAAACTTAATATTTTTCCATTTGCTTCAGATCTTCTTTCCATATGAATGCATAAATATAACAGAGATTAAGAGAAAACCTTCTTCATATTCTTTCTTAACTTTATTCTCCTCTCTTACTCTCCAGAGATACACAAATTCATAAATTTCTTAAGTTTTCCTGTCCATGTTTTTAAATCATTACTATATATCTTTAAATAATATGTCATTTTGGAGGCAGGCAATTCTAACTGACCCCTCTCTGGTTCTTATTCCTCATTCCATTTTATCAAAATGCTGGCGTTGTTAAGCAGTGAACTAGCAGGTTCCCTTTATTCCCTTCCCCAGCTTAGTGGCTGCTAGCTAAAGAGTAATAGGGATGAATGTGACCTAGCTTTGGTCAGGGAACAGTAAGAAGAAGAATAAAAGTCACAGCTGATGGCCAGATAGCTCAGCGGACTAAAGTGCCTGCTTAGGCAGAGCACAGGGACCGGGGTTCAATCCTGACACCAAAAAATGAGCCAGCCCCATCCCCAGGGTGCACTGAGACTGAACATGGTGGTGTGTACCTGTAATCCCAGAGCTTGGGAGGCTCAACACAAGAGGATCACTATGACTCCAATCTGTGTAGTGAGACCCTATAGACCTTATTTGTGGCTGATCAGAAAACCATTGTTTTCTTGGTACACAATAGCAGGCTTCAACTCAGAGTCCTCTTTTATCCTCCTTCTCTTTCGGCCTAAGCAAGCATGCACTGTCTGGCATGAGAGCCGTCATCTTAGAAATCCAAGCATCATAAGGTGGAAGAGGACAAGTGGAGTGTGAGTCTTGTGGAGGGGACCCTCATCACAGCCTTGAGTCTCTACGCAAACAAATTTTTGAGTTCTCTAGGAAAAGTAAATTAATGAAATGGACTGCCAGACAGGGTGAATTGTGTGAGTGTCCCCTCCCTAGTGGAGGGGCCAGTCCAGTGTCTATGGGGCGCCACCTTCATCTGGACTTCCTTCAGCTGAACTCGGACAGCTCTTAAATTTCTTTAGAGGCAGCTGAACACAATCCTGACTGGCAATGTGCTGCTTTATTTTTAAGATCTTTAGAAAAATCATGTTATCCTAAGTTCTATAACTTGTCTTTTTACTTAATACTGTTTGACTTCTATATCCCTTGACACATATGTAGCTCATGTACTTTCAGATTCATTTTTACTGTCCATTTCTTTTTTATGAGTATTGTATCTATCACCAATGATACTGCTCCACAGGACCCAGTATAAATGTAGAAAGAAGTTTCTGTAATGTGTGTGCTAGATGTGGACTCTGATGGATCCTTTTGAAATCCTTAACTTGGCTCTGAGTGGCATTTCTATGGGCAAATAATAATTATGCATCTTTATGAAGTATAACGTGATGTTTCAGTACATTTATGCCCAGTACAGTAATCAGCCAAGGATATTGAGACCATCCTTTCTCTCATTTCTTTGTGAAGAGAGCATTTAAAATCCTCCCTTCTAGCTATTTTGAATTATGAAACACAATATTGTGAACTAGAATCACCCTGCCTTTTAATAGAATGCTAAATTTCATTCCTTCTATCTGCCTATGACTTTTGTTGCCATTAGCCCATCACTATCCTGAGGTGGGTTTTTAAAAATAGGGTTATTTGTGAATTTAGAGGTAGGTGGGTAATGGTTGCCTCAGGACTCTTAAAATTATAATCTGTCACATTACCTTGTTTGTCCTACTGCGTTTTGTAGGCTTCTCACAAAACTGGAAATGAAACTGTGAGGAAAACAGAAAAACAGCAATGGCTGAGGAAGAAGTCTTTGGATTTCGACCAGCATTATGACACTTCCTGCTCCTAGCTCATTTCCACAAGTAAAAGTTTACACCGTGATGTGTCATCTGTGGTGATAGTGACATTTGGGACCAGGCCCCAATAATATTTGGCTTAACGAAACATAGTTATAACCTTTAAGTTAGGGGAATTAATGTAAAATAAAGTGCTTTGTAAAAATAAAAATATTCAAGTAGCAATATTACATTCGCTCTGTGAATTTTCCTAACACATCTTTCCTGTCTAATTTTCTCAACCTATGTATTACATAGGTACCACCTAACACACATTTTACAAAGGAGAACATTGAGACTGATGAAGGTTATGGCTTCTTCTGTATGCAGATTGTTTTTAATTCTTATGACAAACCTTCATGGTACATGTTACTATCACCATTTTATAGATGAATAAATTCTTGGAGATGAAGAAACTTCACAAAAATCACCAAAATTCAAATATTGAAATAATGTTGAGTGTAGACTAACATGAATCTATCCATGAAACTGATCAATTAAAGTGTTTACTAGTGTTTACCTATTAAAGCTATATTCCTTTGGGGATATAGATTCTTGAAGTGGAACTCAAGAATCTCACAACTCTTTTATAAACATGGGATGATTAGGCCTTATGTCATAGATCATTTCTGAGTTTACACATTTCAACAAACATCTTTTGATAAAGATTTAAGTCAAGCAGCCAATCAGATGTATAAAGAACACAAGAAAATATAGTACAGAAATATACAGTAAGTTTGGAAGCAGCTGTAAGGACCTACACACTTCTCTAAGGCTATAAAATCGAATTCTGCCCTCTTGTGGCCAGTAGGTGCAAAAGGAGGCCTGGCCAATCACAGTTTGCATGTGGTCATGTGGAAACACTCCATTCTTCCTATTGGATCTGTCAAGGTCATGTGACCCACAGAGCCTGAGGCGCACCCTCAGCAGGGGCCGTGCAGTACCTCGAGGCTTGAACTTCCTAAGATGGGAGGAGATCTTAGGCACAACTCAAGAGTGTTTGGTAACTGAGTTGTTGTTTCATAATGTTTGTGATTTGCTTCTCTTTCAAGTGCTCTGGAAATTTAATAATGTCAAATTTCAAGAATTTTAAATATTATACTACTTTTTATAATCTTTTGAGTCTTCTCTTGACATTCTGTATTTTGACTTATTTATTTATTTATTTATTTATTTATTTATTTATTTTTAAATGAATTTAGGCCAGGGTGTATAGGGTCTCACTACATCGATCAGATTCGCAGTGATTTGCCTGTTTTCACCCTCCCAAATTCTGAGATTAGAGGCACGCACCACCACACCCAGTCTGAATCGCTGTCTCAGTGTGCCCCATGGACCGAGCTGGCATGGCACTCCGAGGATTGAACACTGGGCGCTGCGCTCTCCTGAAGCAGGTGCTTTACTCCGCTGAGATATCTGGCTGGTCCCTTGACATATTTACTATTTTGGCTTGTTTTTGCTTTTCTAGTCTTTTAAAAATTCCTGAATGTGCCTCAATTCCTGAAGCTCCTATACTGAACCCTTGTAGGGTCACTGGTTGTGCTACTAAGTTAATAGCGATTTATGTAACTTTATTTTCCCTGCCTGCTCAGTTGCTTATATTCTGTAAGGCTCAGGGCACTTTATAAATTAATAATTTTTAAAAAGCTTATGATAATAGTTGCAATAGCAGCAAAACCCACACAGGGAAGATTTCACTTTCTACTTTAAATTGCTAGCGTAGGTCTATTAGCAACTAGAACAATGATGAGAATTATAATGGCTTTTCTTGCGGTACATTCTTAAAAGAAGATTCAGACATCAGGTCCAGGTGTAAAAACCTAACAATCCTAGTTCTTGTTGTTATTCATAAAGTATTGATATTTATGATTATCATTATTATTATCATTATCATTACAAATTGTGAAAGTAGGTGTGCATAAATAAAGTCTGCCCCAGGGGCCGCCTGAAGCTATCTTCCAGCGAGTTACTGTGCTACAGTATTATGAGAATTTTTATCCATCATCAATAAAAAATGAGCATAGCAGCTATTACGGCAGCTTCCACAGTGAAGACTGCTTCTGCTATTATGCTTCTTAGTAAAAGGGCAGTAGACTCTCCAATCTATGATGTCAGCCATCCACCTTTCCAACATTAAAGTATAATGTATGATCTTTACATGGATTTTTCCCTAGTAAAGTCACATTTCCATGAACTTGGGGCAAGGATACAAGGGAATTAAATTAACTGTGGGCAGAAAGTAAAGTAAATTACATTTTCTAATAAATCCATAGTGAGCATTTCTTTTTCAGAAAGGAATGGAGTTGAGACAAATTTGATAAAATAAATATTTTATGGAGTTCTCCTATGCTCTGCAGCAGTGGGACTAGGCCAGAACCATGCCCTTGGAGCTGCAGCAGGCACCCTGTCTCACACCTCTCTGGGCTGGGTGATCCAGGACTGGGCTGGGAGGCAGAGATACAGTGGGGTGTCTGGCTGCGTAGGTGTTCCCAGCAGCAGGGAGCTGGGGCTAGGCTCTCTGACTACTAAAGTCCCCTCTCTGCCCTCTCTGCATCCTTTTATACTTTTCCTCCTATGTCCTTTCATCTCATTTTGTCTTATTGCTTTAACCTAACTACTGTGTTGATTAAAAGGACTCCTGGTTACTCACTAGGGAATACTTGTGGGCAAATGGAAGGAGCCCACAAGTTTGGAAGAGAAAACCCCAGTTCAAGGATATTTCCAGCCCTTTTTCACATGTGTTGCTTTAGGTAAATTTTTTCTCCTCTTCACACTTGATAGCTCATATCTCATCTACTCAAAATGATTTCCACTCCTGCAGGAAGCAAGATTGTCTTGTTTGCACAATTTTTACTCTTCTAATTAGATTGTTTTCCCCAGAAGGCTAAGAGTTGAGCTGTGAAAAGCTTCACTCTCACTTGTGGACAAAGAAACAGAAAAAGCTAGTTTGCAAGGGAACAAAAAAGATGTGGATGAAATAAAGAAAGATGGAAATGCAAGAAAAGTAAATAAGACCTTAAAGCCATCCTAAGGAAGAAAGAAAGAGCCATCTTGGCAGCTTCCCCATTTCACAGCTGCACTGAGATCCACCTGAGACATCCTGGCCTACCTGTCCTCCAGTACGCGAGGCCCACAGTGACTTTGTGCTGGCATTCTTCTGTTGCTTCTCTAGACAGCCCCCCCCCCCACTCCCCGGGCATCTATGAGAGTTCTGAGATAGTCTTTGAAGTCTTGGTTTCTAAGAAGTAGGAATTCCCCAGCCACTAGCCCATGCTGAACACACTGGGAAGGGAAGGGGGTGGATGATAACGTCGTGATTTGTTACTAACATCTTATGAACACATTCATTTGGTCAACAAAGTGTACTGAACATTCACTAAATGCCTGACACTGATGTGAATGTGAGAACAGGATGCTGAATGAAACAAAGTCAATGCTGAACAGAAAGGGAATGAGAAGGCAAATGCTCTTAAGAATAAGCAAGTATATTGTGTAGTTGCAAACAAAAGGAGGGGAAAGAAGTTCTTGGAGAAGACAGCTGGGGTTGAGGTTCAGGGGCTCCTGCTTCAGGTGGAGGGTCAGAGGATCCTTGGCAATGCAACAGCAGGCAGCACAAGAAGTTGATGAGAGAGAGGTGGGGACCCCTGGGGAACAGTGAATGGGGAAACCAAGAACACAAATCCAGAGAGAGTAGCATGCATTTGTGTTTGAAGAAGAAAACAACCCGAGAGACATGATAGCAGATAAGTCATGGGGCACCAGTGTGCTACAGGGAAGGCTTGACTCTGGGTGAGTTGGGAAGTGCTGCAGATTTCTAAGCAGCAGTGTTACATGATCTGACTCCATTTAAAATCTAGTTCTGTATTGTGTCCAGAATGGCTAGGAGACGAAAAGATGATGGACAGAGACTAGTGCAGAAGCCGCGGTGACAGCACAGTGAGAGGCCATGGTGTGAGTGGCACAGCCACCTGTGGGAGGGTTAACAAGTGCCAGATTTTCATTTATTTAAAAGCAGAAGCCATAGGGTTTGTTGATTCCCAGATGAGTTTTAATGTAGACAAAAGTCAAGAGAGATTAAAATCTTTGGCCAAATAAAAAGATGGCCCAGTCATTGATGAAATGAGGACTATGACAGGCACACTAGTTAGTTGAGTGGGAAAAATTAAGAGTTTAACTTTGAATATGATAAATTTCAAGCAATTCAAGAGGTAGAAGTAGACAAGGCTTGATATGGGAAACCTAAACCAGCACATGTACTCTAGTGCCATTACAAAGCCTAAATTTCTGTTTCATGAAGTTTGTTTCTTGTAAATACTGTTTAGTTACCTAACCTGCTATCACCTCATACTTTGTCATAAGACCACTGTTCCCTACATAAAGTGACAAACACCTTTGCTCCAAGCTAAGCCCGTGCTTTGTAGAAGTATTTCTTTTTCTTTCTTTCTTTCTTTCTTTCTTTCTTTCTTTCTTTCTTTCTTTCTTTCTTTCTTTCTTTCTTTCTTTCTTTCTTCCTTCCTTCCTTCCTTCCTTCCTTCCTTTCTTTCTTTCTTTCTTTCTTTTTCTTTTTTTTTTTTTGTCCTACCAGACATCAAACTCAAGACCTTGCTTGCCAGGCAAGTACTTATTCCACTGAGCCATCTCCCCTAAATCATATCAGCACCCCACCCCCCATCAGAAAATAGACCCAGAACTAGAACTATACATCTATTCGCCCCTCCCCACTTAAGGGTCATACTCGGGCATCCCCTCCTCCTGCTGCTGTGTAATAAATTTGCTTGTCTCTCCATCCAGCCTCCGCAGTGACTCAATGAAATAAGTCCCTGCCACAACAGTAGTAACAACTTGGGAGTGTGTATCTGGAAACCAGGCCTGAGTTCTAGGCCAGCGTCTGTGTTTCCATCTCTGTGCCTGCCTCAGCCCTTGTAGCATCCTGTCTGAGGATGCTAGGAGACTGACTATTTTGTAATCACTAGGTAAAGAACTAGAGAGATTAGAGATGGTGTACTACTTTCAAATCAAAGGTTTGGAGGAGTGGGAAAAGAATTTTTATAGCCCTGATTGACATTTTCTGTTTTCTATAATTAGTTGAGGTCAATGTGTCTTTTATCTTTGAACAAAACATAATCAGCAACAAAACACCCCATATCTATATATAAATTTGTTGGAAACACTTGGGGTTTTTATTCAGAAAATAATAGAGATTACTGTGATAATAATTAACCAATTATTTTTTCATATAAGAATTGCTGGAAAAGCATATCAATGATGAGATATTTATTAAGCTCTGAATTTGTGCTGCCATATGCAGGCTAATGCAGGTTAAAGCTAATAAAAATCAGTCCTGATAAATGAATTAAAATACAATGACTAAATAAAGGTAAAAATTTAATCAAAGGGAAAACAATTCCCTGCCTTTGAATAGTTTATAGAAGAAACCTTGAAATCTAACATATTCCCAAAGTTAATTTCCAACAAATATAACATTTGTAAAATATGTCCTTGAGTTTTTTTCTATAGTCACTTTCAAAATTGAACTTACCTTTAATGTAGCAACTTTGCTAACCAAGCCAGAGAGATTGCATAATGAGGGATACCTTTAAAAATACATAGGAAAAAACAATAAGAAAACTATTATTATTATAAAATTATTAATATTAATAAGGAAAAGTTTGTACTCCTAGTATATCTCGACCATTGAATACATTTGGGACCAGGAAGGTAATGTAGTTTTCTGTAAAAAGCACCTAAATGGAGCATATTTCTCATTTCCACTGAGCATATTTCTGTGCTATGAATTTGGAATGTTATGTTGACAACCACGTTATGTTGACAAATTCATTTATACAGAACACTTGGAGGCCTCATTGGTGTAGGAGATGTGGCAATTTTCCTGGACCAAATCGCAAGTGTACCTATCTCCAGTTTTTCAGCCCTCTTCATTGTTTTACAATTGCTTTATTATTTAATTTTTGCTTTAGCAAAGTTCACATACCTAACCCCTAAATACTGCATGTATGATTATCCCAGAAGGCAATCAAGAACCCAGTGAGCACACACTGGTCGCAAATTAGATTCTATTCTACAGATTGGTGACAGGAAGTAAAAAGTGCAGGCAGCCCCTGCCTCAACCTAGGAGAAGCCACCTGAATATACTCGTTATGGAAATTTCAAAGGGAAGATTTTGGGAGCCCAGGAGAAGGTACTCATCCACTCAAAAGGGTCAGCAGAGTTGTCGCTAGCAAATGGAGAAGGCAAGAAGGTGTCCACCAGGCCAAGTGACAGGAGGGGCGTGGCTGGAGTGAGGCCACCCCAGTTAGCCAAAGCAAGAAGAAAGACCAATCAGCCAGTCGCACAAGCTTATGTGATCCTAAAATAAAAGATAAACCTCGTGAACACTGCAGAGAAATTAGAGTCCATGCGTGGGATCAGAGGCCGAGACTTGTAGCCAGCTCTGCTCGTGCTGGGGAGCCATTCTTTTCAAAATCAACTCAACTCTTTCTGTGAGGGTCTCAGAAGAAAGAGTACATTAAGGAACTGAGAACTAAATAAATGATATTTTTACTACTAGAGAGTTTTTTTTTCTTTTATGTTATCCAGATGTTTGGAGAGAAATGATGCATAAAGCAGGAAAATACATATTGTGGAAATTAATTAGAATATGCTTATTGTATTTAAAAGCCATCAGAAATAATGACACATGCTATAAGCATCTTACAAATGAGTATTAGAGATTACAACCAGAAAGCATAAATTAAGCCAATGACCGCCGGGGTCTCTTACAATAGGTTTTAAATTCTATAATTATTACCTTGGTTTGATTCCTGAGTCTGAGAAATTATGGAAGGAAAGTAGTGCGAAAACTGATATTAAAACCCCAGCCTCAGCCTGGATTACATCTCTCTGTTCTTAGTGCTCTTTTTGTAGCATACAAGGAGGATATTCACCATTGATTTTTCAGAGATTATTTAAAATTTCCAGAAAACTCATTATGGTAACTCAAAATTTTATGAAATTCTTATTATGAAAAGATGCAAAATGTAAAAAATACAGATTTAAGTAAGACACAGCTCACGCCTGGTATAAAATAGGTACATGTAATATGAAAACTGAACCTCGCTGAAGTTCTTTATAATGTGTGTCTGAGTCTGTAATGAAAACTATAACCACACAGACATACATTTTTGGATCGGCTGCATTTTCATTTTAAAAACTATTTCTCAAATCCTCTAATTATAGAGATTGCTGACTAGTGCATTTGAAAACTCTTTGTAATCCAGGTCAATCATCATGCTGGACAAAAATAGGCAAATGACATATGCTCCCTTTTAAGAACTAGAGTTTCTGGCTTCATCTAACCTAATTAAGTGATTAGAGTAGCCATCCATAAAACCAGAAGCAAGCACTTCAGGGCCCATTAGCATCACTGCGTGAAGTTGTTCTCTCTAGCTGGCTGATTTCTCTCTTCTAAGCCTGCAGATATGAATCAGAATATGTGGCAGGATCCATTCAAGTTCACATTTCCCTTTAGTCCTGTAAGTGGGTAGAGTAGGTTGCTAATGGGGTAAATAATAGGCTGACATCCTGAGCAGCTGCTTTGTTCTGTTTTGTTTATAGCTGTTCTTTGAGTTTATATTTTAGTTCCACCAAATCAAGATGGCAGACCAGCTGTAGGGGAACTTTCTAGGGTGCTTCTAGAAAGTACACCATAACAATTTTTCTTTTTTTAAAAAAAAGAAATGGATTTTAAATGTTTGCTTTATAGAACACAGATTCTCAAACCTAAAGCAATTTCCTGAATTGCAAAGACTCCATGGTAAATTCTCGCATGTTGTGTGTTGACCACTGACTTTATATTCCAAGAGCAGATCTTGACATGCTGCACGGATGGCTCCCTCAGGCAGGTTCTCAGGCATGAGTGCAGGAAAGGCTCTGAAACTTCCTCATGTAGGTAAACCCAACCCCTTTTGTTTAGTCAGAGCAGTCAAACCTACCTGATCCCTTTTGTTGCCTTGTGAAATATTAGTAACATTGAGTTCCAGAGTTTTGAAACTTGTTATTGAAAGAAATAAGAATTTTTGAATCTACAGTGTTCAAATAAATTTATTCACTTTACATACTTACAACTTCAGGAATAGAAAATAGAAAAAATGATGAGAGAGTTCTAAACAGAAGTAACAGAATTTTCCAATAGTAAAGAATGAAAAAAATAATAGCAAATTCTGAATTAGGAACAGTATGTAAGACAAACATAAAATCAAAATTCATGTTAAAATATTTACATATTTGAGGTGCTGAACATAAAAATTATGATTCGGGATTGCATGCCCAAATAAATAAGAGAAAAATAAACAAATTTTCATGCATATGCCAATCAAGAGTGTTTACTACATATACTCAACGATGAATTAAGGCAGATGGAAACTTAGAATTGATAAAATTTCACTAAATGTAGCAATTCATTGCAGAAGCAATTTGGTATTTTGTATATTTTAAAAGGTATATTTCAATTATAATTTTAATTGAAAATAACAGGATGATAAGTTGAAATAATTCATGGATTTAGTGTGATAAAATCTGTTTTAAGTACAAAGAATGGAGAGAAACTTTTATTGATTCAAAAGAAAACAGAGGAAAAAACAAAGGAAAGTGATGTGAACAGAAAATAATAAGTTAAAAATAAATTGAAATCGATTAATATGTAAGGTGATTAAGTCCACAACAAAAAACTATAAATTCCTGTCTAGGTTCAGTAATCAAAATCCACATTAAAAATCAGTCCAACAAATTGAAAATATGCATATGGAAAAAAATGCCATTTTCCAGCACCATTTGTTAAAGAGGCTATCTTTCTCCCAGTGAGCTTGTGTAGCCCCTTTGTCGAAGATAAGATGGCTGAGTATTTTCGTAGATGCCTCTGCATATTCTAATCTATTCCACTGATCCTCAGGTCTATTTTGTTGCCAATACCATGTTGATTTTATCATAGTGGCTTTGTAGTATAATTTCAAATCAGGAATTATGATGCCTCCTGCCTTGTCTTGCTTGGCCAAGATTGCCTTTGCTATTCTAGGTCGTTTGTGGTTCCAAATAAATTTTAGGATTGATTTCTCTAATCTGGGAGGTATGTTGGTGGCAATTTGATAGGGATTGCATTAAATCTGTACAGCAATTTTGGGAGTATGGCCATCTTCACGATGTTGGATCTTACTATCCAGGAGCATGGAATATCTTTCCATTTTCTGAAATCCTCCATAATCTCTTTTCTTAGGATGTTGTAATTTTCCGTGAAAAGATCTTTGACTTCCTTGGTTAAGTGAATCCCAAGGTATTTCATTTTCCGTGGTGCTATTGTGAAAGGTATTGTTTCTATAGTTTCCCTTTCAGTGTGTTTGTTATCTGTATAGAG
>PVKA01004860.1:0-95214 GCA_004027165.1 Ctenomys sociabilis
CCACTAGGTAAATAATTATTGAATCTGTGATATAATTCAGCTACATAAATACCTGTAAATATAATATCATGTATGCACCTTGTACAATACCAAAACATTATGAAAACAGTTTGCAATGTATTATTTCATCGACTCTGTATGGTTATGGTGTTTTGAAACTGTCTGATTGACATTTGTATTTCAATAAAATAAAAATAAAAGAAAAAAAAAAAGTGTACTACCAGAGGATGTGTGTGTTTACAAGACAATATTTTATAAGGGATATGAACATCTTTGTATTGTTGCCCCTGAAGTCCTGCAATCAGTCATCCATGGACACCAAGGAGCTACTCATAAGTTCACATTTGTCTTATTAGAATGGCTTCTCAAATGGCATCATTGATTTCTTGGAAATCATCAGAATCTCCATGACAGTTAAGTAAAAACACAGAAAAATCTGAAATTCTTTTAGTTACCCAGATATAATTTAACTAATAACACACACATCGATAGTTTAACTAGTAGCACACACACACACACACACACACACACACACACACATGTCACACACAGAACATATAAAAGCAACATGTATCGACTATTTAATTCACCCTGCAGTGGTATGGAATGGATATCATGAGTTTCCCTGATACTCATGAAATCCCCAATGGATTTCCATGAGTTTCATCAATGAAGAGGCATCTGAGATAGAGATGTCGAGCCCTCTTAAGGTCATTGAGCTGGTGTGATTCCTGATTTTCATGTTTCACTATTTTTTTCTAATTTTTTCTGATTCTCAAATTGGAAATAAGAAAGGTGAAGAAAGCATACCTCTCATTTCTCAGGAAGAATGATATACCTCAGAAAATTTTTGCACTTATTTAATGTTTTTGTTTTGCGATGTTGAAAGACCAGAAATCTAACATTTCTCTGAAAAACCATAGAACTGTCATCTTCCTAGTTAGATACAATTTGAAGGTTAGTTGCCAAAATTTTAAATCCCCTCAAATTTTTAAAAATGGAAAATGAATGTTATTGAATAATCAGACGCTTTTTGTATCTGCTGACATAATACTTGGTCTACAGCATAAAATGTCCATATGTCCATGAAAGAACTTATTAAATAACCATGAGCCCAGATTAACCTAGATTTTCTGTAGGAAATATGCTACAGCTAATGGGAAATTTGTCTACAGTCCTTGAGAGATGTGTAGAGCCTGGAACTGTTTGGATGTACACAGCAGCTTGTATCCATTGATTGTAATCACAGATATAGAGAGAGTTGTTTTGTTGGCTCAGAGAATACATTTGGAAATAAGCAGAGAAAAAGAAAACTGAAATACAAGCAAATGCAAATGCTTTCTGAGAACACTGCTATTGGGAAAATCACTTACAACATGACAAAGAAGATGTGGGAGAATTTTGGTCCGAGCAACAGCACATCCAGTGTTAGCATTCACTCCAAGTCTGCCTACCAAGAGCCCAGGCTAAATAAATGTTATATGCTCTAAATCTGAGTTTTATAAAAGTGAGAGTCATGGTATAGTAATGGGTCTAAAATGGGGTGCTTGTGCTATTTCTGTTTTTTATTGCCTTTTGAGCAATTTTAGCAAATACCTAAAATCATATATCTATTGTTTTAACTTTTTGTATGTGGTTTTGTGTATCTCTCTCAGACTATAGGTTTTCTGATCTCTTGATCTATAGGCAATTCTAGGACTTCCTATGCGACATCAATTGTTTTTTATTCTGGGAAGGGTGTCACTATGCAGCTCGGACTCATAGTGATCCTCTTGTCTTCAGCCTCCGCAGCTCTGGGATTACAGGCATGGGCCACCAGACCCAGATTCAGTCTCCAGCTCATAGTGCTGGACCGGAACAGAGTGGCCTGTGGTGCTTGAGATTAAAACCTGGCTCCTGTGTGCACCTAAGCAACACAAAGATTATTTTTTTTGTTACTTTGTTGCCAGGAACATTTTTTTTTTCATTTTCATGAGGGAAATTGCAATTCATTTTCCTGTCATTAGTTATTAGCAGAGAATTTATACTAATGTTTATAGTTGGGTTAAGGCATTTCTTTTTTATCTAAAATTTGATAATTTCTTCGAGAAGACAAAAAGACCTAACAGCTACAATAGAAAGAAAGAGTATTTTGTGGTTACAATGCGAGACATGGCCAAATTTGTGTCTATACCAACATGATATTAAAATATAATTTTTGGTTTATATTTTAAGAAATTTGTCTTGCTAATATATATTTAGTTATTGCCATTTTACTGTCTTACGTACATATTTGACGTTTAAGTTGGTTTGTCGAGGAAAGTTTCTCTAATGCAATAAAACATACCCCATAGGTCACCATCTGCGTAACAGCTCCAGACTGCACACAATGGTGCTTCATTGTAACAGAAGGTAAACTTCACAAATACTGCTAATGTAAGAAGGCAGTGCACTCCCAAATGCTTACTATTTTGGTTATCATACAAAAATGATATAGATGAAGGAAATTCTTTCTGCACTATGATTTAAATGTGTTCCCTAAGACTTAGATTAGAAATTCCTCCTCAAGACACTGGTTGAGAGGTGAGACCTTTAAAAGGCAATTAGTTCAAGAGATGTTTTCCTCTGTGAATAAAAGACACTGGTGTTCTCTTTTGCACCACAAAGCTTTCCTCTATATAATGATGCAGCAAGAACACCCTCAAACAGGTGTCCCCCTTTTTCTAGAGCAGCTAGAATCACAGACTCAAATTTTTTCTTCATTACCAATGTCCCAATCTAAAATCAGATTAAGACACTTACATTTTTGTTGTTTTTATACATTACTGTTATTTTTTCTTTCTAAACTTAGAAAATAATTCATTCTCCAAATGCAGAACTGTATCATAGTGGAAGATGGTTAAGGCGCAAGATGGTTATTAAACAGTTTAATTCCCATTTTGAATAATAGTAAATAGCGATTCAATGCCATAAAAATACTCTGGAGTTATTTATAATAATTTACATGGAAATTCAAATTGGTAGGGGATATTGTAGGTTGGATTTGCTGTGGCTGACAAGTACCAACTGTAGACCTCTGAGCACACCTAACAATGATAGATATGGAGAAGAACTGCATGTAGAATCTGGAAGGGCGTGCTCAGTGCAGCTATTTAATGTGCTAAATTTAAACTGTGTTCTTTCTATCAGATCTTACATATAACTTATTCATTTATAATTTCACAATAATACTGATATACTTTCTTCTTATACTTCAAGGAATAAACTAGGAGGCAGAGATAAAGTTCTAGAATAAAGATATTATCAGCTCTCACAAAACTTGGAATCTGGGTTACTCTAATTCCTGAATCATATTATTTCTCGACTTTCCAAATGCCTATAAATTTATGGGTTACAGCCCACTGGAGGAATAACATTATTCAATGGACCCTTTAATTAAAAATATGAGGGTAGAAGGCTAAAATTTGTGAGCAGGAACACAAAGTTCAGTATATACTCTGGAAAAATCTATAAGCATAAAATTAGAGCCAGAAAATATGACCAATAAAATGAAGATAATTTTTCAGGGATCTGTGCAAGAGGAGGTATTGATATTATTTTAGAACTAATATAATAACATGATCAGGTAGTACATAGAGGAAAGGACTAACTATATCATTTATTTATTTACTCATTTAATTTATTGCCCCTTTTTTGTATTTAGTACAGGGTCTATAGGGTCTCACTACACAGATCAGACTCATAGTGATTTTCCTGTTTTTAGCCTCCCAAGCTCTGGGATTACAGGCACACACCAAATACCCAGTCTAAATCTCAGTTGCAGTGCACCCCAGGGGTGAGGCCGGCATGACATGCTGGGGATTGAACCCAGATACCTGTGTCTGCCTAAGCAGGTGCTTTAATCTGCTGAGTTACCTGTACCCCCCCGCCCATTTATTGTGTCTTTTGAGGCAAAGTCCCACTCTATAGTCCAGGGCGTCCTTGAACTCACTATGTAGCCCAGGCTGTCCTAGAGCTCACAGCAATCCTCCTTGACAGCTTCCACAGTGCTGGGATTCCATGTGTGTGTGCCACCATGGGTAGCTCATCATGGCCTTTGAAAAGAAAATAAAAACTAGAAAACTCCAGAAGCTTTTAGACAACAGGTATCATTTGCAGCCCTTCCCTCCCACGTTATAGATAGAGTGTAAGTCTGAGAGCATATGGACTCTGTCCAACTGCTGGGGTTTCTGTCTAATGTGAGTGCTTTCCTCTTACACAACATTAAGGTATTTCTCAATTTCCTCATCTATAAAAGAGGAATTGTAATAAAACTTTCCTCAGTGGGTTGTGAGGATTACATGCATTAGTATCTATTACACAGCTTAGAGCCGAGCTTGGCACAGTAGTCTGCAGTCCCTTGAAGTTTTAGCTCTTGTTATTGAAGTCACACAGTTAAAGGATAAGAGTATCTTCAGACTCATGTTTTGTGATTAGACATAAGCCCATAAACCCCTTACATGACTAGTTGCCCTCAGAGAAAAATCAAAAGATAAACTATGATTTGTGCCTATCGCTAGCAAGTCCTCAGCTTCAGGAAGTCAAAGAATGAAGAATGTGTACCTAATACCTTCTCTCCATCAAAATCAAGGCTCTTAAACTAAAAGTAGATGAAGGTACAGGGATTCTCTTTTACAGTAATTTCATTTCATTGTAATTGTTGAGAGTAACACTTTGGTCATAGTAGCATTTAATACTTTAGGATATGGATCCAAAAAGTCTTATGCTATTTTGTATGCAGGGCTCACATCTGGGAAGTAGTTAGGGGTTAAGGAGGTTGTGAGGGTGCACCGTCCCTGATGGCATGAGGAAGATTATGAATGGAGACCAGGCGAGCTTGGCCACATCTACTGGGGGGTGCGGAAGAGTCCTGGAGAGCACTCTGGCCAGCAGTAGCAACTTGACCTTGAACTTCCCATTGTGCAGGTCGCTAAGAAATAAATTTCTTCATAAATTATTTTGTATATGATATTCTGTAGTAGAGTAGAAAACAGACTTACACAGTATCTTTTGTTCACTTTGGATTTTGCTTACTTGTGCAGATTCTCACAGACTCTACTTTTTTTTTTTTTTTTTTTTCTTTTTTGGAACTGGGGATTGAACTCAGGCCCTTGCGCTTGCCTGGGAAATGCTTATGCTACGAAGACATCTCCCCAGCCCTGTGCATGACTTTATTTATCTATTTTTTTTTTGTATTTTAGGGAAGGGTCTACAAGGTGTTCAGGGTTTCACTGTTAGATCAGATTCATGGTGATTCGCATGTTTATAGCCTCTCAAGAGCTGGGACTACAGTCTCGTGCCACCACGCCCAGTCTCAGTCTCCATCTCAGTGTGCTCCGGGGGTGGGGCTGGCATGGCAGGCCTGGGATCAAGCCCCTGCACCTGCGCCTGCTTGCAGGTGCTTTAGGCCACTGAATCATTTGGCCTGCCCTCCTTTTCTTTTCTAATTTTTTATGTTTCACTGCTCATGCATGTAAAGAAAGATCTGTTGTAAATACCTAAGCCTAATGAAATCAATATTTTGTGTTTGGCTTCAGTGTACATGAATATTTTAGGACATGTGAGTGTCATGCAAATTGAAGAAAGATAATATTTTCTTTTGCTAAAATCTTTTCCAAAAGTTGTCCATTTCTCAAGGTCAAAACACCAATGAGATTGTATTTCTCCCATTTTGAGGCAATGATATAAGACAGTTAACTTTCATTTGTAGTTTTAGTGCTTGGTGTTGGCACTTATAAAAGCAAGTATATACCTGTTCCATTATAGCTACTACCATAATCATGTCTACATTTACATGTAGATTATATACAATTTTTATAATTTAATTTCTTTTTCTTTTCCCTCATATTATAATTAGGCTGGTACATATTTTAAGTCAGGTATTGTTAGATAATAATAATTTAATATTAGAAGAATAGTGGTATTATAAAAATATTTGTTGTATAAAGGACAGATTGATTTTTTTTTTTTTTTTTTTGGTAGAACTAGGGGCTGAACTCAGGCGCTTGCACTTGCCAGGCAACTGCTTATTTTACTGAGCCATCTCCCCAGCCCAAGAGATTGATTGTAATGGAATAAAAAACTAGTGACTTGGAATTTTATGCTCAAGAATAGAGTGGTTAATACTAAACTTTTAGGAATAATTCTGCACATTATATATATTTTTAGCATGTGCATCAGTGAAAACACCCCATCATCAAGTTTCTACAATTTTTCTAAATCAGCCTCTGCTCTTCTCCATGTCTCTTACCCAAAAATTGAATATATATATTCAATTGCAGCATAATTTGTTTTCAACTCTTTGGTCCCAAATTCTCGTGTGTGTTGTGTGTGTGTGTGTGTGTGTGTGAGTGTGTGTGAAGGATATGTATGAATGTATTTAAGGGTGGGATATTAGAGGAAATCAATTGAGGTTGTTAGTAATTCAGCTTAATATACATACTAGCTGTGTTATATTTATTGTTTTTTAATAAAAATTAAGTTAATAATTATTTCAAATACTAGAACAATTTATCAATCTGTTCTTTAATTTTTTAGATATTTTATACATAAGTTATATAGAATTAACAAATTAATTTCTTTATCTTTCATATTATAGTTAAGCTGGTCCATATTTTAAGTCAGGTATCAGTAGAAAAAGATAATTTAAGCTTGGGAGAATAAAATGACATTACAAAACTATTCATTATATGAAGGAGAGACTGATCATAATAGAACACTTAGGCAAGGATTTGTCGACTGTGTACACTGGAAGACAACGGAGCCGAGAGACGTTCACAGCCTGCTTATTATGAGACCATGGCCCCAAGGTCCTTTTATTGACCTTTTATCATCCGCTTTACACCAACCACCCCATTCCAAGGTCAAGCCCTCTAACTCTATCTTGTTATGCTTTACAAACAATGCCACAAAAGACCTGAATTTAAATCTTGCAGTGATGTGGAAAACTCTGTCTTCGCATCTACGCTTGCAATTCTGATAATGGCTTTATAAATGAAAACAAAAGGCAACAACACAAACCATAGAACACTGTGAAGCAATCACCATGGAACCGTGAAAAACTGATTGTATGGAACACCCAAACATTTTAGAACTGACTGTATAAAAAATCTTATCAAGAAAAAACACTATTGGTGAAAGGAGAAACATAAAAACAATAAGGATATACATGACAGTTAGTGAAATAGAAAATGGAAAGTAAATATCATATTGAAATGTGAACTAATAAAATGCAGTTTTCCTTGCTTATATTACTATATGAGTACCTTAATGGAGAGAAAATCTTGAAATGGCACAGAGATGAACAGGATGCCTCTGATACATTTTCTATGATTATTAATGAAGAATTATATCTCATTTCAGAACCACATCTTTCCATGTACTTGTTATTTGATGTGCCTTTTCTCCCATAAGACTTCACAGAGAAACTGAGTAAGTATCAGGGAGTGAGGATTGAGTTCTTTTGGAATTAGAAGAGAAAATAACATAGAATGGTAGGTAGATATTTTATAAGAAATACAAACAGAACACACAGCCTATATCAAAGACTTGGGCTAGAATTTAAAATTTAGAATATTTTGTAAATTATACTCTTAAAGTTTCAGGTGGAATATTTTTTAAAGAGAAGATTTTTAAATATATGTGATAAAATCCTATAACGCCCTATGAAGAAATTTTGCATAAATTCATGAAGACAATCTCAAGAAAGGAGTGCTATTCAAAGAGGACTTTCATTCTCATGGTTTGCTTCGGTCCAGTTTATTCTGTATTTTTCAAGGTACTGGGGGTCACAATCCATGTTTTTGTTGTTGAGTGATTTCTTCCTTTCTTGGGAATGTGAACCTTCCTTCAAGGTCATCTCAGCTTCTTTATATTTTCTTTTTAATCTTTTGTGTGCTTTTGGTACCATTTTATTGAAATACAGTACATGTTGCCTAAAACCCATAGATCTTAATACTGCATGGTGATTTTTAGCATGTGCATCAGTGAAAACACCCCATCATCAAGTTTCTTCAATTTTTCCAAATCAGCCTCTGCACTTCCCCATGTCTCTTATCCAAACCTCTGCAGGTATCAGACGTAAAGTAGAGTAGAACCCTACAGCACACAACGGCATGGCTGCTCCTTGAGTGAGTCGTGGTGTGACACAAGCTAGCCACAGAAGGACACACACTTCATGATTCCTTTATAGGGTGTGTGCAAAGTAACAGCAATCAGAGTCAGAGAGTGGAATGCTGGCTGCAGAGAACAGCAGAAGGGGAGTTGCACCGTTGGTGATCAGCTGTTATAAAATTTCAGTTATGCAAGAAAAATCAGTAGAGATCTTCCACCCAAAATGTTGCCTATATAAAGATACTATGCTAAAAGATCAAAGAGAAGGGAGCCAGGGAGATGGCTCAGTGGAATAAGGGCTTCCCTGGCAAGTACAAGTGCCTGAGTTCAATCCCCAGCTCCATTAAAAAAAAAAATCCAAGAGAATGGATCTCATGTTAAGTGTTTTTACCCCAATAACAAAACAGCACAAATAACTTTAATTTCAAAACTAAAAATTCCAGCATGTTTTTAGACCAAGACGGGACATTAAAGGAAAATAACAGGAAGTGCTAACAATATCAACCATTTCTGTAATGTATAGAGACAAATGTATCAGAACCTCAAAATTAGTAATTATATGATAAACATAAAAACATTTCAGTGCAGGAATTCTTTACTGTGGAATCCGTTTGGTTTGCATTTCTGTGACTAAAGGCATGTGACTGAAGCAGTCCTTCAGACATTGTAATTCAAAACCTTTTTTTCTAGTCAATGTAATAGATTTATAAAAGCTTATTGATAAGGAGAAAATCACAAAGAGCAGGATAATTTTGTTGATTTGAAGAATATTTGAGATATTTTAAGGGGTAAAATAATTACTAGGTGATGGTGTAGCTTCTGTATTAACAGCACCTATGATGGAGCTTATGGGACAGTGATTTTCCATCTCTTTGTAATTTCTCATCTGCTCAAATGACCTTTGTTTCCTTCCCTTTTCTACCTCCTGGCAGCCTGGGCACCTTTATCCCTGTCCTTCCATGCTCAGCCAGGTGCTGAGTTTATCTTGTCCATAACACTGCAAAACTGCATGAGAACTCTAAGGAGATCTGTGGAAAGGACCTGAGATTTTTCCAAAGCAGGCAGCGTCCTGCTGTCTGAATTTAAGGTCACCATCCCTATGGGAATGGAACAGACTTGGATTCTCCTAGCTGTTTGCACAATCGATGATGACTAAACAGCTGCTGTGTTTGCCCACACTTTCTCCTGCACTGGGATATGACTGAATTCGCAGGTAAAGCGTTGATTGACCTCTCTGGAAGTTTGGTCCATGAAAGGACAATAGCTTTGCACTCCTGACACCAAGCTAGTATTTTGCGGGATCACATCTGTGGTGCATACTAAGAACTACGGATTGAATAGAAGTAATGCTTGAGAAAGAAATACTACTTGAGAAAGAAAGAGTTTTTTGAACAGTTGTTGAGTTGCTCTAAATAACTGAGTATATTTTACCTCACCCCAAAGTAAATGGATCTAGGAAGTGAAACGTTAGGGGAATTAAGTCATTCCTCAAAATTTATATTAAAATCTTTTTTTTTTTTGGTGGTACCAGGAATCGAACTCAGGACCTTGCACTTGCCAGACAGGTGCTTATGCTGCTGAGCTGTATCCCTGGCCCTAAATACTTACAACTTGGAGAAGGAAGGTTTTATTTATTTATTTATTTGCAGAACCAGGGATTGAACTCAGGCCCTTGCACTTGCCAGCAAGCACTTATTCTGTTGAGCTGTCTCCCCAACTCGTTAAAATCTTTATGGATGTTTGAAACAATTTTGTGTATTTGTGTATGTGTATGTGAGACAGATTGAAAGACAGGGAGAGAGGGAGGGAGGGAGGGAAATGGGGAGGAGAAGGAGAGAGAGAGAGAGAGAGAGAGAGAGAGAGAGAGAGAGAGAGAGAGAGAGAGAGAGAGAGAGAGAGAGAGAGAGCAAGCTTAGGACAATGTTAGAATTTTGATTTGTCACATTTGCATTTGGTATATGAATACTGCTTTCCTTCTGTCCTGCAATAACAAGAAAGTGTCTCTGCCTCAGTGATACTGACTATTATTTGGCTGAGGTGGTTTCACCACACAAGGCCTTTTTGTTGACAGAGCAGAATGGATCACAGCACTCTATGTTCTTATGATGGATTAGGAGGAGTCATGAGGAAGCACACCATGGGCTCCATAGTTTGTAAAATGCTGAATTTTTTTTATGAGCAAAATAGATTTATTGAGGGAAAGAAAGCTCCTGCCCAAGAGAGGGACAGGAGGGGGGGCAACTGGGTAGTTCCCCAAATGCTGGATTGTAGTTGTCTCCCACAAATGAACTGCAACTGTCAATGACTATTCACATTGGTACTTGCTGAGGAATCATAAAGAGAATTTAGCAAATTTGTTCAAGAAATCCGGAAAGCTTATTTTTTAATCTCCCTTTATTATGTTTCACTGGAAGAAAGTGAAACACATACGGTGGTTCAGAAGTTCTTTACATTGCATCATCGGTGTTTACGTAATCTTACATAAATACAGATTTTCATTTTGTCGTCAGGGGTTGTACCCAGGGCATTGAACTTTTTTTTTTTTTTTTTTTTTTTTTTTGTCTTTTTGAGACAGGGTCTCGCTATGCAGTTCAGGCTGGCTTTAAGCTCACTTTGTAGCTCAGGCTGGTCTCGAACTCACAACAATCCTCCTGCCTCAGCCTCCCAAGTGCTGGGATTACAGGCATGCGCCACCACGCCCGGCCTGGCATTGAACTTTTGTGTGTCCTGTCAGTAGCCTGCCATAGAGACGGATTTAAATGCAACAATATTCTTGATGTTAATTTTCAGAAAAGCAAGTGTTCCAGTTACTTTTCTGTCATGGCTTAGACAAAATACCTGACAGCCCACATTAGGGAAGAAAATGTTTATGTACCTCACAGTACAAGGGGGTTTCAGTCCATACTCAGCTGGTTCCAAGGCAAGGTGGTACAAGGCTGAGGACAGCAGTTCACAGCTTCAGAAAACAGGAAAATCAGCGAGAGCGACGTGGAGAAGAGAGAGTGGAAGGGAGGGGCAGAGTGAGCAGGCCTCTTTCCTTCCTTTCTGTTGTATACAGATGACCTGCCCCAGGGTGGGTGTAGCACTCAGACTCCTAATCCCTACATTGGACCATGAACCAATCAAGAATCCTGGAAGCTCAATCTATGACTTCATTAGGCTGTGGGGACATCTAGACATAAACTATAACAGAAGGTTTTCTTTTTTCTCCTCTTATTCCCCTTCCCTTTTCTATATTAGAGATGACCCACTAGCATAGCTCATGCTGTTCACTGGCTTATTTTCCTTTAGTCTTAATTATCTTGCAAAAAAATCTATCATCGCTTATACTATTTATCAACCATCTATTATTCTCCTCATCTACCTGTGGTTACACATTGAAGACAAGGGATTGTGTCACACAAACTTTTCTACGTTTCCTTGTTTTTCTCAAGGCTAGTATGAAACTTTCCATCTCAAAGACCACTGGAAGGGGTGGGTATAAAGGCAAAGTAACTCTGCAGAAAAAAATTCACTCAGGCACTGTTTTCATTGTCATTTTTGGCAAGGGACTTGGGGTCATTTGGAACAATACTTAGAGGTGAATATGGCTCTGAGATATGCTGTCTCCACAGTGCCCTTATGGGGCCTGAGTCTGATTGATGCCTTAGTGGAAAGTACAAAGGCTTTGTGAACATGCTTCCCTCACCCAGAACCCTGGCAGCTGCTGTCCAGCTTCCCTTTGTCACTTGGCAGAGTCTGCTCCTCTTTCCTGGGCAGGTACTGTATGCTGGACACTGGCTGGCCTCTTTCAGAATAACCACATTATAGGAAAAGGTTTAATTAACACAATGCAGCCTGGAAGCATTAAATAGTGTCTGGAAAGCTGGAAATTCCTCCAAAGCCCAGCCTGTTAAATGTCCTCAGCACACTCCAGAGCAGTGCAAGGCAGGGAGGGAGCCCTCTGCCTTAAGCCATGGGATGCCCTTTCTCACGTCTGCTTCCATACTTCTTACAATCTGGTGTCTCCCTGGGTTCTTCGCCCCCACCTAGTAATGGGTTTTCTTCTCACTGGTGCACTCTAAGCAGAATGGACCAACACTCAATTACCCTCAAGTTGGACACAGACATCTCTGCTCTGTGCTCCTTTGTTTTCTTCAAGTGGAAAAACTGCAGTTAGTGAAAAAACCTGGGGCTGCTAGTGGGACACTGGGAAGCCATCTGCAGTTCTCAGTAGCTAAACTTTTTCACTTCTTTTGTAACAGATCCTGATATTCCCTATAATTCGAACAATCTATAGCTGAATACGAACATTTCCTGTCTACTAAACAAATGTTTTCTCTGTATAGATCACAGCAAGGTGACAGTTACAATGGGGAAAAACAACTGTCTTTATGCATGGTTTTAGATGTTAAGGAAGAAGACAGTGAAAATTTATAATGATGACATGCAGAAGATATAGTAGACTACAGTGACTGAAACAAAATTGATGAAGTAGGTTCCAGTTTCTATAGAAACAAGGTTGTTTTTAAGAAGTTAAAAAAATGGGTTTTAAAATAATATTGACAATATCTGAATACTGATAAAAAATGAAAGGTATTTTTAAAGTTATAAAACAGTTTTCATTGCTAATTATAGCAATATATACTGGTGGCAATATATATATAGCAATATACTGGTGGCTCACACTGAAAATTATAGCATCCCAAATCTTGTTTGGTCTTTTGAGATTTAAAAACCTGTTTTACATTTTTTTCTCTGTTCCTTTTGAATGAAACTAGTCTTCTTTATTCTAGGTCTGAGTACATACTGATAGCCTTGTCTACTTCGCATACTTGGAGAATAAGTCTCCCCTGAGCGCCGGAGTATGTCTGTGTTTTATAGTTTTGTGCTGGGGCTAGAGATTACATGGCTCAGTCTTAGTGAAACGGAATAGTTCTATGCATGCCTGTCCAAAAGCATTTGTTTATAATAAACTATCTGGCATCAATTGTTACGTAATCTAATAATCTCAATATTTTCTTTCTTTTTTCTTGGCAGAACTGGGGATTGAACTCAGGCCCTTGTGCTTGCCAGGGAAGCGTTTATGCTACTGAGCCATCTCCGTGGCCCCAACCCAATAATTTTTTTGGGTTCACATCTTCATTCCAAATGTATATTTTCAGTCTATTGGTATTTAGTTAATTTGTTTATTTGATAAATTTCAGTTTTCCTCTTATAGTTTATCAAGATACAGAAATCAAGTTAAGCAGGGTCACAAGGCACTGTGCATTGGATTTTATTAAATAATGGACCCATGGAAGGGAGAAGGCGGTGAAGCAGCAGCAGCAGCAGCAGCAGCCTAGCACTCCCCTTTGTCCCTCTAGGCCACCTGCCATTTGGATGTGCCACACACCCCAGGATGGTCTTTTCCATTTTCTTATAATAGCTATAGGTATTGTAAGTATAGGGTTTGCTTATCTTTGTGTAGCAAATTTCTTTATCTTTTCATAGTTCATTGTACTTTACCTGATGCATATATAACTGTTTCTACAGACTTCACTTTTTCATAAGGGAATCCTGTGGCTCTGTGCTGCACAAAAATCTTTGCCACATCTCTACTGTACTGGCGCACTTCGTCCAAATATTGCTGTGAAATAACTATCGCTTTTCTTTGTTTAGCTCCTTTTGTGTTAGAGACACACACACGTGAAGCACTTCTAGTGAGCCGTCTTCCTCTCATCATATTTATTGAAATGGAGAAAATGCTATAGGTGATGAGATAATGCATAAAAAGTCATCGAATCAAGAGTTCTCATGGGATTAAAGTGGGACTGTGCATTTTCCCTACCCTCTTTTGAGACTACATTGGCCTTGGGAATTGCATGAACCCACAAATGTGATTTAAAATTGGTTCCAAGACAGTATTTGTAGCTTCACCTATTGGCATCTTGTAAGGCTGGCTTTTCAGATTTGTAACCTATGCAGTCTGTAAAAGGCCCATCAATAGACCAAGGGCCTAACCTGCTCATATTTTCTACTGTCTTCATCTGTATTTTTTTTTTTTTTTTGTATTTTCCACAGGTCTCATTACACAGCTCGGACTTGTAGTGATCTTCCTGTCTTCAACTTTGCATCTTTGGGACTGTAGGTGTGCATCACCATGTCCAGTCTTGTTGGCCAGTTCAGCGCACCTGGGAGCAGGACCTGTGCAGCAAATTGTTAGAGTGAGAAAGGGATACAACCTGGATGGCCCAGTGTGAGTGTCTCAGCCTTCCCAGCTGGGCTTAGCATTGGTGGATCCCAGAGCCTGAGCCCAATTAGAACCAGCCAATAGCAAGGTGATGCAGAGAACTGGAACAGTTAATATATTTAAGTTGTATTATGGCATTAAGTCTTGAAGTTGTTTGTTGCATAGCAAGATGGCTAAATAAATATTTACAGCAGAAAAGATTTATAATTTTGCAAAAAAAGATCTAAATTAAATTATGAAAACAACAGTCTATCATATTAAAACTTTAGATTTTGTTTTGCTGATGAACACTAGTGTGTTTATTTTAAGCGTAAACCAAGTTTAAATGGTTACTTTAAGTTTAGCTTTCAAATGGAGAAAGATGGACTGGGGTGATAGCTCAGTGGTGTGAGCATCCACCTGGCAAGTGCAAGGACGTGAGTTCAATCCGCAGTACAGCATTTCAAACAGGCATGGTTGTGCATGAGTGTAAGCCCAACATTAGGGAGGCTGAGATAGGAGGGTCACAATGGGTCTGAACTAGGTAGCAAGACATTGTGTCAAATAAATAATTTAAAAAATTTAAATGGAGAATGACCAAAAGACTGGAAAGTACAATGTCTGACTAGACTTTGTGGAATTACATATATCTTATTGATTTACTTGCATTATTATATTTAAATTTATAAATGAGATGTACATATAATTAGGTATACATAGAATTATTTAAATGTGAATTTTAGAAAAAAATCAAAATTAAGATCAAGTTAAGATAAGTTATATATAACAGTTAAATGAATAAAAGGAAACAGGATTGCTCTAAAATTGTTACTATTTAAAACAAAATTACAGCGCAGCGGCCAGGGTTCGATCCCTGCTTCTGCTTGCGTGCCGGCCCCGCCTTCGGGTGCGCTGAGCCAGCGATGGAGTCCGGGCGTGGTGGCGCGCGCCTGTAATCCCAGCACTAGGGAGGCAGAAAGCAGGTGGATCACTGTGAATGTGGGCTGCCTAGTGAGACCCTGTGTACAGAAAAAAAAAAAAAAGAAAGAAAAACTAAAACAAACTTAAAGGCAAACTCTAAATATATAATTATGGACAGCTCTAAATAGTCAAGATAGCATCAAGTTGTCACAATTATTTTCAGATATAAAGTCTAAGTATTCATATAGCATTCTCAAAAAATGAATAAATGATTGGTTAAAATGCTTCTAAGCAAATTCTTGATAGAAAATTTCCTTATTTTACAGAATCTCATATCCTGCCAATAATGTAACAGTGAAAATGGGAACTTTGTTGTCTTTAAAATAATGATAGTAAAATAGGCCAATGTTTAGCTTATTAAAAATAATTCCAGGACTCCATCCTTTCAGATAATATTGTCTTGAGACATCAAAAGTTATACATGTCATTCTTTAGTCTGAGTATGTCTAGACATTTATAATCTCACATTTGAAAGTTAAATTAATCATAAAGCTGAATGAAATGGTACACAAATAGTTTAAACAAAATACTTTGCTAAGGTCAACAGTTTGGAGAAAAGCAGAATCAAAGTTCAGATAACAACTTCTAATTTGACTACATTTTCTTTAAAATCTGAGTTTAATTAAAGAGTTTTCCTTCATGATTTGCTTTGCAGAAATGCCTTATTTACTGCTTTTAAGAAAAGTGAGTCTCATGTTACTTTTTAAGAAAAATATGTTTGATAAAAGAATGTATAACTTAATTTTATTTATAATTCATGAGGGCTGTCCACTTAAAAGGCCTGTGCTGCACATTTAAAATCCCAGTACTACTGAGACTATAAAGTTCATGGTGAACAGCACAAACCAATTTCACATAAATCGTTTCTCTGTAGTCTAACTGACAATTAGAATACAGATTCCAGGGCACAGGCAAGAAATACATTGGTAAGGGATCTATTGTGACTTTTCTAAAGAGTGAAGAATTAATGTGTATCATTTCAAGAATGACAGTATATTGATTAAGTCTTTATAAAACAATAAATGTACAGATGTTTAGATATTATATGTATTTTAAAGAGAATAGCAAATATTTAAAAAATAGACATTAGAAACATTACAGAGTTTCACAAAGCAAATGGACAGGAGTGCAGCAATGGTTGGTGTGCTGCATACTATGCTTTAAAATTTGTTAGTATTCTTGACGGTTGAAGCCAAATTACGTTCTTGTGAACTTTGCATGAAGTATAGAATATGTCAAGATGAATAGTGTTACATTAGGGTGTTTGTTAGCTGAATACATGAGACAAATCCTGAAGCGTGAATAAAAATACATGCTGTTGTAAGGACTTTTCATTGCTTCAGTACCTCAGAACAGCAGGATATAAAATTTAGAAACAAATTTCAACATACAGCCAATATATAAAAAGGTATCCAATGGCTTAAAATGATAACATAATGTCCACATAGAGGAACACGCTTTAAAAATTGTGGCATACCTATACAAAATAGCACAATGAAAGGTATTTCAGGCACAACTGACTGAACTGGAGCAATGTGTTTTATAATGGTACATTTAAAAATATGTGATGTTGACTATAAAATCCATTGCTGGCTGGAACAAATGTGCAAAATATTTAAAAATGAAAAGGCATGCTATATGTTGTTTATGAAAAGTAGATATAGAGCTGCATATGGAAATGACTGAGGATACTTTAAAATGTAATATTGTGGTTATCTCTGAAATACAGAAAAGGACTGGATGTTGAGTTGTGGAGCAAAGACTAAGTGTATTTGGAAAGTTCATTTGTTAGACTGATTGCATATAAAGCCCTTGCCTCTAGGATTACTTATACTTTTGTTTACGTAAATACTTTGCACTAAGTTTTAAAGGTGATGTATCAAATACCTTTTGCCACAAAAGTGCTAATAACTGTGTACAAATGTCTTCAGAAAGCCTCTACTTCATGGCCTCGTGCAGGAAGTTATTTTCACTGATCTCAAGTGCATAATGTTCAAGTCTGGGCTGGGCTCATTCGGGTGTCTAGGATCGGCATGCTTGTAGGTGACCCAGGCTAAAGAGCTGGGAAGAGAAAAGTGACTCAGCTACCCCCCGTAGCTCTCCTCTTACTGGACGAGCTGTTTGCCTAATGGAACAGGAGGAAGAAAAACAGGAACCAAGAAGCTTATTGAGTTCTGCTGACCAGAACTTTACTATTTTATACATCAGTGTGTGAGTCCAGAGACAGGAAGTATTAGCTGTTCTGGAAGCCCCTCATCTGATCCTATGTGCATAGATAGGTATTTGTGCCTATTCCCTGTGAAAGTGGACTCACCTCTTCATCTAGTTATGCTCAGGTTCCAACATCAAGGTCCTGGAATCTGCATCAGTTTGGGTGTGGCTATTCTTGATCTGGAAATCTAAAACAAACGAACAACAACAACAAAAAACCCTGACACATTACTTAGTCCAGTTACATCAACTGGAATTAGAATTCAAGTTTGGCTGTTGGCTGACTGATATTCAAGATACTGAAGGTGGATGGAAGGAGTCAGGTTTATTCAAGGGCCAGCCCTGAAGAAGATGGAGGAGCTATTCCTCAGATCTGTATCTTGGCACCGGATCACAGAGGGGTTTTGGAGGACAGAAGTGAGGGTTTGTATGACTGAAACCCAGGGCTTTCACACTGATCTTTGCACCCAGCCCTTTTTTATTATTTATTTTGAAACAGTAAACATTTTTTTCTGTATTTTAGGGAAGGGCCTAGACGGTGTTAGGGTCTCATTACTAGATCATGGTTCTCATGCCGATTCTCCCGTCTACAGCCTCCCAAGAGCTGGGATTACAGGCACACACCACCATGTCCAGTCTCATTTGCTCTCTCAACATGATTCCAGGATAGTGTTGACATGGAAAACTGGGGATGGAACCTCTGGCCCCTGGATCTGCTTGTAGGTGCTTTAATCCACTAAGCTATTTGGCCTTTGAAACAGTAAACGTTAAGTCATTAAGTTGTTTGGCTGGCTTCAAACTTGTAACTCTCCTGTTTCAGCCTCCAGGATACCTAGAATTACAGGTGAGCACCACAGCTTCAAGTACAGAACAGTTTTTTTAAATAGGAAAAGGAGCACCAGATTAGAAATTCCATGTGGTGGATAGAATCCTCACCATACCCCAGAGTAGTGCCTTCTTGTTCTAAGAACAGCAGAACACCATGGGCCACAGCTTTCAGAGACAGGACCTTTAGGTTCTTTTAGACAGAATTAGAGATTAAGGAAGGGTGTTGCAAAGGTCATCGGATGCACCACCGAGTCCCGAGCGGAGCCCCAGTGCCACGATGTCCTGCGTCCGTCGGGGCTCTGCAGATTTAGTGAACTATTTGTCAGTTAAGTGTTATGACAGGCCACTTCTTTAGAATTTAGAATATTGGGCAGAAGGGAGGGACATAAAACCAAAAGGGAGGATGGGAAAAATAGGAAGAAGCAAGGATAACTACCATGGATACGTCCCAAGAAATGGAACTGAATTCAAACAAACCCTGGTGAGCCATGGCAATAACAACTGTCATTTCAAAAGGCTAAAAGTAGGAAACTCCTTGTCATTCATTTATTTAATTATTATTGTTATTATTATTATTATTTTGTATTTTTAGGAAAGGGTCTACAGGGTGTTCAGGGTCTCACTACTAGATCAGAATCCTAGTGATCCACCTGTTTACAGCCTTACAAGAGCTGGGATTACCAGTGCACACCACCATGCCCAGTCTCAATTGCTATCTCAGCGCACCCTAGGAGTGGGGTCAGTACAGCAGGCCCAGGAATTGAACCCGCTGCTCCTCTACTTGCTTGCAGGCACTTTAATCCACTGAGCTATTTGTCCGGCCCATCATTTAGAAATGTAGAAGCTGCACTAAGAAATGATAGCCAGTTCTCTATTTGGGGATTAGAAAATATTCTTTGTTGTGCCAGTGAGATAGGTCAATGGAGTCGGCCTCTGCTTAGGCAAGTGCAGGGATGAGTGTTTAATCCCGGGCACCACATGCTGTGCCAGCCCTACCCCCAGGCAAACTGAGCTGGCATCTGAGTCCAAATCCCAGTGCTAAACATAGGAAGATCACTAGGAGTCTGAACTGCGAAGTGTACCAAAGACATGATTTTTTAAAAAAATTCTTTTTAGGTCTAATACATAGGAAAGGTTTTCCATTCTCTTTAGTTCTTAGCCAGACCCTGCAAAATATCTCAACTTGTCTTTGCTACTTCTTAAGACAGCAAGCAAGAACATGCTTCGTGAAGGTGTTTCAAAGCTTTGCAGTATACAAGTTTGGAATCCTGGAAGGTTGTCAGCCTCCTGAAAAGTCTCAGTTGACTTGAGATAACCCTGATCACTCTTTGCTATTCATCTCTGAAAAATATCATTTTAACGCTTGATCCACACTTACTTTTTCTTTAGAGACCTGATTGTTTATCTAACGAAGTTCCAGTGCTTTGTGTGTACAGGCTGCTACAAAGCCATGCCAGTCAGTTAATAGTGAGGAAATCTAGTAGAACTGCATAATCCCAGCTTTCAGAGATCATACTAAAGGATCCACAGTTTCAACCTTGATGCGATCGAGTACAGTCTAGTCCCCTCATCTCCTTTCCACATCGATTTATGCACAGCCAAATCTTCTGAACTCATCTCTCTTTAGTGTAGTCTGCTACAATTCTTCTGTACCCATGTGTTCCATTACGGTAGATTCACCAACCAAGGATTAAAAATATTTGGATTAACAGTGCCCGCATGCATGTGTGTATGTAATATATATATATATATATATATATATATATATATAATTTCATGGAGAAATACATTATTGCTCTGAATTGTTTTTATTGTGCAAAATAATTGTTTTCCTTGTGTCACTTGCATGCATACTCCAATCTTAGCTGTACTTTCTATTATGCTGGCCTAAGGCCTCAATCTTCTCTACTTGGCTTCCCTAATATTCCCCCTTCTGCTATTAGTTTATCTTCTTTTAATTCCCTATATGAGAGAAGATGTAATAATTGGCTTTCTCCATCTGCATTATTTTCCTAAATATGATAATGTCCAGTTCTATCATTTTCCACACAAGTGACAAGATTTTCCTTTTCTATATCACATCATGTTTTATTTGACCATCAGTCAGTGGGCACTTAGTTTGGTTTTGCATCTTGGCTATTTGTCATGATAAACAAGGCTATGGAGATGTCTTTCTTTACTTTAGGCAACATTGGACTTCTTCAGGTAGCTCAGAATTATATTGCTCCTGAGAGTTACTCTTTGAGTTCTCTTCAAAGAGAATGGAAGACTCTGAAGGAATAGTAAAAGGTCACTTGCTATTCTAAGTTCTGTAAATTTAGTGAGAGATTTACCAGTTAACATCTACTAAGTCATACCAATCATATGTTTATTTCTAGTTTGTTGAGGATCATTTGTACTGTTCTCCAGAGAGGCTGCCCTAATTTGCATTTCTTTCAACAGTTTATGTTTTCATTTGTTATTCTTAAGTCTTATTCAGCCAGTGCCATAGATTTCAGTTTGTCTAATGATGTCACTTTACTACCAGGGACAATTTCTATGTCAGTGATATCTTACTACCATAATGCTCAGAGACAATCATACTGATTTAGTCAATAGTAGTACTTAACAGAGGTGATTTAGTCAATACTATTTAATAGCATATAAACCTGTGTGCTGGTGACTTAGGCTTGACTGCCTGGAGGTCTACAGGTTTAAGACTCACATATCTGGGGCTGGGGAGATATTTCAGTGGAATAAGCACTTCCCTGGCAAGCACAAGGGCCTGAATTCAATACCTGGTTCCACAAGAAAAAAAAAAAGGATCACATATCCAAGGTTGCAGTCACTTTCAGATAATCTCGAATAACTTGTAGAAGTATCTCAAGTAACTCTTCTGTGCTCTGTATTTCACATATTCTTCAGCAAACACTTTGCCTGTGCTTTCGTGACAAATAACAGAAGTGCTGGTGCTTAAAGACCTTTGAGATTCACTTTCAGAGTGCACACACCATCATTTCTAATTTTCTTGCTAAAGGCCAGAGTCTGAGTAGGGGATGTGATGAACTAATTGCAATGTGACTATGAAGTTAATATCAAGGAGTGGATTTCAGAAAGGTAAAACTAAGGCATTTGTGCATTCCACCAAAGATTAAAAAAGAGAGCAGAGTGCAGTGGTGGGGTGGTACCTCAGGCATGCCATGTTGGCCTTGCCCCTAGGGCCTGCTGAGGCTGTGATGGAGCTTGGGCATGGTGGCACGTGCCTGGAACCCCAGTACTTGGAAGGCTGAACACGGGCGAATCACTACGAGTCTGATCTATGAAGTGAGACCCTGTAGACCCTGTCCTAAATACAAAACAAAAAGTATCCCTCAAATGACTTACAGATTTATTTCATACAGTGATTATGTGAACTACTTTTTAGTGTGGAAAACGTTCTTTAATTTACTTATAGGCAAAAACATTCCACTCACACCTACACACCATTGCATCTCCCTGAAAACATGTCAGTATTTCAGAATACAATTATTGCTGTACTATACACTTGAATATTATAAAAAGATAGGATCTGAAACATTCATGTTTGAGGCTACTTTTTATGATTCAAAATAAATTCTGTATAGAACTAATTATGTAAAACTTAAACCCTAGAAAATTATACATCAGAGAATTTAACTGCTAGTTTCAAAACAACCTTTCTGTGAAAGATACCTGAAAGAACCTATTAGATGTTTCTTAAAATTTTTATTATTATTTATTTATTTGATACAAGGTCTTTCTACACAGCTCAGACTTGTAGTTTAAAGTCTTGTCTCAGCCTCCTGAGTTCTGGGATTACACACACGTGCCACCATGCCCAGTTTCTGTGGCCGGCACAGTGTCAGCAGGGCATGTGGGTTTTTGAGCTTTCCAGACAGGTGGTTAAATCACTGAGCTATCCCTGCAGCCCTAGATGCTTTCTGTGGGAATGATTTTGTGCATTAGAAATGTATTATACATAAAAAGCAGTTTAAAATTACTATTCTTCTTATTGAGATTTAGAGTATAATCTTCTTTAACTTGAACCTATATAGTCATGACAAGAGCAATTGAAATGAACAGTTTTATGGTTTATATCCAGATGTTCCCCTGAAGTCTCATGCTCCCCTAGGTCAGGTTTTGGGGTGCTGAGTGGATCACGAGGATCTGATATTTATAAGTGGATTCTTCTGCTGATGAGTTTATGGCTCAGTGTGATTTCAGAGGTGTAGGCTGATTGGGTGCAGTGGCCCCGGGGAAGGTGGCCTAGAAGGTTAATCCTCTCTTGTGCTCTTCCACTAATTTTTGTCTGTTTCCCACTGAAATGCCCAGAGCTGTGTCTCCTCTGCAACTCCCCTCTGCCATGCTGCCCTGCATTGGAGTCAGCCTACTACTGAGCCAGAATAAACCTCCACTTTCTTAAATTGTGGTTGCCTGGTATTTTGTCCCAGCAAAACAGAAAGCAACTAATTCACAGAAGAAGTGATATTCTGGGAATTCCAGCAATCGGGCATTAGGTACTTTCATTTTCCATTCAAAGTTCATATAATGCTTTCTTGGAACCGTAACATGCTGTTTAACAACTTCTTCATCTTACGACTGCCACATGTAACACTGTGGTGGGTATCCCTAAAGAGACTGAGCTCAAAGATCCACCTGCAAAGGGTTCAAATTTGAAAGTAGCCCGATCTAACCATTTATATTAATCTTTGCCAGATAAGTACCACCAAGTAACATGAGCAATATAATCAACGAATTTCTTTAATCCTGATGAAACTTCTGATGCACAGAATCAAGCCATGAGGTATGGATTTCCTTATCTATTAATTGGGGGATGATCAATTTCTCAGCAAAAATTACAATCTGGAAGCAGGAACTGGTTATTTGTACTCATCTAAACTTAACTATATGGCATTTAGAATTGAGCTTTTTTTTTTTTTGCGGTACCAGGGATTGAACTCAGAACCTTGTGCTTGGCAGGCAAGTGCTTATTCTACTGAGAACCTGTACTGCAACATCATGAAACTCAGTTGAGCTCCAAATTTTCTGAACAAGGAGATTATGGAGCCACAGAGGAAAGAGATTGAAGAGAAAACTTTCTCTCAAGCTCTCACGGAGAGCAAACTGGTCAAGCATTGGCCATGACTCATCCACATGGATGACACAGACAAAGGATCTACAGAATAAGGTACAGGACTACAAGATAAACCCTGAGGGGACTTCACTGACCTCATAAGAAACATAAAGTATGTGTGTTGGTATATAAGTCTTGCTCTATCTAGGTCTTAACCATCCAGCAGAAAAGTACAAAAATGAGGTATACACCGCGGGGCCATAATATTAAGTTGAGCTGTAAATGGCTATAGTCAACAACTTCTTCGGACAACTCACTATTGTTGTGGAATGCTGGACTGTGTTGGATTGTGTTGTCTAGTTCAAGTACCTAAGTTAGTTGAATGACAATAGAGTGCCCATCTTTGACAGGTGTAGACAAAGGAAGAGGTATAGAAAGAAAGAACCATGATGTGTGTGTGTATGGACAGTATAGTTGGGATAGATATGCTGTGCTTCTACGTAATTCTATGAGAGGCAAGATCTGCACTAATGGTGGTTGGATAGGATATTATGTCGGCTTCTAGTACTATGGACAACCACTAGGAAAATAACAATTTAGAAAGTATTAATTATTGAATCTTTGATGTAATTCAGGTATAAAAAATAAGATATGCAAACAGCTACACTCTCTTTATTTACTGATTAGAGACATACAGTGTAATAATGTCTGTAAGTATAATATCATGTATGCACCTTCTATGATACCAAAACATTATGAAAACAGTTTGCAATGTATTAATTTATGAAATCCATCTTGTCAAGGTATCTTAAAACTGTCTCATTGATATTTGTACTTCAATAAAATAAAAAGATAAAAAAATAATTGAGCTTTGGTGGTGTATGAAAGCTGAAAAAAATGTGAGGGAAGTTGTTGAATGCATGAAGTATTTTGGAAAGACTCCTTATAAAATTTTTAAGGGCAGTAAAGAAAATGTTTAAAGTTCAAAGCAAAGAGCATCTTTTCATTTTTGGTAGCAGAAATCAAGCTCAGGATCTTGACAAAAGTTCACAGTGGTCACCTATAATAGCAAGGGGGAAAAATACATCTAGTGAACTCATATCCCAGTGGGGAGATTTCAAGGAAGATCATAAAAAACATTGATTCAATTCTTGAAAAGAAACCTAACACAAACATAAAACATTACGGTTTACTAACAGAATGTAGAGAAAACATAAAGTAGGGTATGCTAAAATTAAAATTATCTTTGATTCTCATCCTTGCTAATAAAATGTTCTAAAAAAAATCATGTATCCAGAAAGAGTCCAACTTCAAGTCATTTTGGATGTTTTGTGTTCATTACATGCTACCTCCTGTGTTTCACAGGTTAGGAAATCCCACTCAGCCAGCTATCTGCTCTCAGAATGGTATTTCCCTAGAGTTATTTACTCTTTTTGTGTTCTGTGAGAGACTTCAAAAATTGTAGATCCCATGATAATAGGAATTATCACACAGCACCACAACATTGGCTGCTCTGCTCATCCTAAAATATATGTTTTAGAAGGACATCAACAAGTGCTAATACAAAGCAAGAGATCATTTCATAATGAGTTAATAGATTTTTCTCTCCAATATTAAAAAAACAGAAAGTAAACTGGTATCTTTTCAACTTTTCTACTGACCAAAATTTTAGGACTAAAGAGAAAAACGATTTTAAAACATAAATCATTAAGCAGGCACTTAACAACAGAAAAAAAAAAAGTTAAAAATAAGACTTCTGATGTTCTCGAGTCTCCTGAGACAGAGGAAGGGGAAAACCTTCCATGCGTCTGTATAGTAGTCTCATCACTGGGGAGAACTGCCTCTGGCCGCCTCTGCTAGAACTTAGTGATCACCATTTTTTCTTCAAATGTACGTGGGCCTTAATCTGAAACCATCAAAGAATAGCTAAGTGCATTTTTTTTTTTTTGGCTTTTTGAGTTTAAATAACCCTACATTTTTCTAAAAGTCTTTTTTTCACTTTTCAGCAAAGTTTCTTCTATTAGGAAAGGAAAAGGAAGTTAGGAAAAGGAAAACCAACTGCTGAGTTCTATCCTGAAAGAAAAAAGAAATAAAGATTGTCCTTCTAGTAATCAGAATGTGGACATATAAATTAGATGCTAGTTTCATCATATTATAATTGAAACTCAATCTGATTTAGAATGTTTTCTTTTAATAATGATGTATAAAATAAATATGTTACAAATTGGGGGCAGGAAATGCTCAAATAAGAATCAAAACAAACATTTAATAAAACTTCAGCAGTGATTGCTGTGTAATAAGGAATACTTTCTGATATGTATATTATATGTAAGGTGAAATGTAAAGTCTCTGTCATCTAATTGCTGCAAGACAGCCAGGTTACTGCTGGCTTTAAGTAGCTTGCATTAATTAATTTTTCTTTTTTAATGCCTTTTCTATGTCAACTTCAATGCCTTAAGTAAGAGGACTGTGATATTGTGGAGCAGTGCTTATTTTACTTTGTTTGAAAGTTGTGATCATGTGGATTCAGCTTCTCTATCTTTAAAGTCCACAGCACATGATATTTCATGTTGAAAAAACTAACAGTGGCTGAAAATTCAAAGGTAGTATCGTTCTGCATTCCATATTAGTTCTGCCTTTGAGTGGAAAGTCAGTAGAGCCCCTTAACTACAGTGTCCTGGGGAAACTAACTGAATAATCAGTAGATATCTAATATAGAGCCCATCGAGATCTTGCTTGAAGATACTTAAGTGAGCTCCAGGGAAATAGCTGTCCCTTTGAAGCAATCTGCTTGCAAAAATCAAAAAGAGCTGCTTCAAGAATCTCTTTATAAAACTGAAATTTCAAAACCATTCTCTGGACATTTTGGGTTACCACTGGCTGTTTCTACATTCTGAGCAGGGATACATTTTTTTCTAATCTTCATGTAAATCCAGATAGGATACTTGGTTTCATGATAATTAGCATGAAAATATTTTTGACTACATATATCTACTTATCATAGGCATAAGTTCAGTTTATGTTGTGAAAATCATAAATTCCATAGAAAATTTATTCAATTTTATATGGTATTTTATCAGTTTATCCTGGTGATGGGAGCATTTGAGAAGATCTGATATAATAAAAAATTTACATTTGAAAGTTGTAATTATTACTTAGCAGATTGTGTTTCTTGTATGGAAACTAATTGTAATATTATCACTCTGTTTTCTCTTTTAGAATTATGTTTTTTATTTATTGATTTTATTTTTTTAATTTTATGTATTTTAGTGCAGGGTCTACTGGGTCTTGCTACAGATCTGATTTGCAGTGATCCTCCTGTTTTCAGCCTCCCAAGCACTGGGACTGCAAGCACGCCACTCTCCCATGTCAATCGCCCTCTTAGCGTGCCCTGGGGGCAGGGTTCGCAAGGCAGGACTAGGATTGAACTGGGTCCCTGCCTCTGCCTAAGCAGGTGCTTTAATCCACTGAGCTATCAGGGTGGCCCTAGAATTTAATTTTAAATTAACACCAGTTTAGGATTTTCATTCGTTAAACCATCAAAGTCAGAGTGTTGTGCTGTAGTAAGTACTACAATACTTTAACTTATACATGTATGACTATATACCCGTGGCAAAAATATCCTTGGGAAAGTAGAGACTATTAATATGCATTAGAAAGAGAAAATTTGCCTTCATTAGATTTTCCAAGTACAGTATTTGGAAGTGCAATGAGTATGATATGTTAAACAGTGCAAAACTGATTATTTTACCAATTTACAAATTTACAGGCATTGAGTTGAACTAGATATAGTTCTTCTATTTGTAAGACTATAGACTCCAGGTTACAGCTTTGGAATTTAATTACTAAACATTTGTGAAATGAAGTAACTTTCATTTAAATTACTAAGCTTCACTTAATAATTAAGTTTTTGGATAGTAAAGATCATTAAAAATAAAGAGAATCAAGTATCTAACTGTACAATTAAAACAAAACAGTATCAAGTCAAAGTACAAGATTGTATTTTTGTAACATTCTCCAATTAATTAACATATTTAATATATTGAAAATATGCCTTTTGAAGATTTATCTTGATTTAAACAAAACCAGTTTAAAATTCTGGACAATTATTTGGTAAAAAATTCATAATTGCCCTTAATAAAAAGCACTGGGAAATGATCTAATTAGATAAACTTAATTAGTATGAAAATGTCCAGAAAGTATCTACTGTATAAAAGGAAACAAATTTTATTTTAATAATGAAATTATTCTAAATCTTCTAGACTATAGATAATAGACAGATATTTTTATCGGTGCTTTTATTCAGATTCCAATTATTAGGAGAAATCAAGTATTTCAAAAGTACAATCTTGTACTTTGACTTGATATTGTTTTGTTTTAATTGTACAGTTAGATACTTGATTCTCTTTATTTTTAATGACCTTTACTATCCAAAAACTTGAGCAGGATAGAAATATATCTTAATTTAACATAAAATTGTAATATTGTTTTTATTAAGACAAGTATATTGATATATAGTTGGTTCTCACATATTTAGTTAATAAATGAATAATTACAAATAAATTTCAAGCCTATCCCAAACTCTTGGTATTTTATGTCTTAAAAGTCCCCTTCAGGTAGGGGCATCTTCTATCAGTGTGAGTCATCTGAAGAGATACATCTGTCTTGGGCCAAATCCTGGGGTCATGGTTGTTAGGCGGCCAGCAGTCATTAAGCAAGTGCCCTCAGAAGGAGCCCGTAAGGTAGCCAAAAGCAGGACAGAGAAGCATCAAAGCTAAGCAAGGATGTGATTTCCAGGGGCCCCATGTGGTTCTTGACCTGAGTCAAGGTAGCAGGGTTCGTGTGGATTTTGACTGATGCCCAGCATGAAATCCAGGCTTTGTTTCTCTCCCTTCCCCTAAGCAATCAGCCAGGGAAGTCAACAGGTATAAGTCTACAGCACAGCATGCATTTTAAGCAGTAGAAGGAATTCCTGAGAATCTGGATAAGGCACTAAAATAACCTACTAGTAGTTAATGAAAATGTTCAGTATGTATACACAGGCCTGTTCACAGATATGCTATTCGTGGTGAGCAAGATCTGGATGTGGCTTTCAAGAGTGAATATACCAGTTGGGGAATCTCACACAGTGAAATATTATTCACCAGTCAAAATGAATTAATCCCAGCTGTGTAGATTTCTGTAGCAATATAATGTCATGTAAGAAACAATTGTACATGCTCAATGAAAGACATTTCATGAAGTTAATACCTAAAATATATTGTATAAAAGTACATGGAAGTCAGATAAAACTCACAGAAGGGTAGCATGGACTTGAGTAGGGAATGAAGGGTTTTGGGATAATTACTTGGGTGAAGAGAGACAGAGGATGAAGAAGGGGCATAGGAAAGTCATATATAAAATATTCATTGGCTGCTGGTTTTCCTATTGAGTGACAGGCTCAACTGTGATTATTACATTAAGAAAAATGGATTAATCATAAGTAAATAAAAGGAATTTATTTGTGGACAAAGGAGTTTTAAATCTATAAAGAAAAATAATAAAATTCTGTACATCTTTAATATAATATTAAAAGTAAGATTTTCTAATTGGAAACTTTTTGTTCAAGAGACGAGTTTGCTATGCTCTTCAAGCCTTTGAATAAAATGCTTGTAGGAAGTAGTTGTCCTTAACCCCAGATGGGAAATATGTAAGGAAAATGTACTTATATAATGGGTTTGATGGCAAGAATGATGATAAGAGTTCTATTTTTTATTTTATTTTTTTAAGATAATAGCTTTAGACAAGTCTGATCTGAAATACTTATTTATTACTAATCAAGAAAGCTTTGGGTAGGCTGCTGCAGTTTAAGAGCCAAGGTTATTGGATTTCTGTTGAGTAGAGATATTGCTATGTATAAATATGTGTATGTAGGTACATAAATTTAGTGTATACACACATATTCATACATATAGACTCACATGTGTACAAAAATGTATATATATATGCATGTATATTTCAGTGTTGGAATTTGCAGTAGGGCCTAGCACATGGAGGACAAGTGTTCTTTCACTAAGCGACATCACCAACCTTGCTACTGTGCCCTGAAATCTCCAGAAAATGATAAGATCACTGGAGAGCAGTGTAGATAAAAAGTGATGAGATCCGGGAACTGATGCTGGAGGGCTTTCTACCATGAGAAAAGCAAAAGTGGCCAAACAAAAGCACTGGGTAAAATGTCTATGGATCTAAGTGGAAATATTTCAAAGAACGATTTTTCAGAAAAGAGATGGAGAAAATATTTCAAGGAAAACTGAACAATCTCTCTCTCTCTCTCTCTCTCTCTCTCTCTCTCTGTCTGTCTCTGTCTCTTTGTCTCTCTGTCTGTCTGTCTCTCTCTCTCACTGCTAAGAAGCTGAGAAAAGTGAAGAGAAGGAAGCGACCACATGTAAATCATTCTTTTTGCCTTTTCATAGGCAGTTTTAGAAGACTGGAGGGAGAGGAGGCCTAAGGAAAAATGGGAGGAAAGGAAGAAGTTCACCGGAGAAATATCTTGTATTGTAATGTGGTCAGGTTGGAAAAAAATGTGTCAGATCACAGACTTGGGCCACTTTCTTTCCTTGAGAGTTTCAGCTTCTGGGCTAGAATTATAGATCTTCAGAGTTTAAAATCTGGAAAGCACTCTAGACATAGTTTAAGGCAATTCTATCATTTTACACATTAAGACGTCAAGGGCCCACAAAGGTCTAGTCCGAAAACATACAGCTTGTAAACTAGTGAAAAAGCCAGGACAAAAATGGAATTTTTTGAATCCTAATCCAATTCAAAAACCATATAGCATATAATTCTAGTTTTTCATGAAAGTTGAAATAATAGGTATTTCACGTTAAAATGAGTAGAGCAAAAAACCTTGCTGTTGTACATTAAGAATTGTTGAATGAGTGCCGGGTGTGGTGGTGCATGCCTGTAATCCCAGCACTCGGGAGGCTGAGGCAGGAGGATTGTTGTGAGTTCGAGACCAGCCTGAGCTACAAAGTGAACTTAAAGCCAGCCTGAACTGCATAGCGAGACCCTGTCTCAAAAAGAAAAAAAAAAAAAAAAAGAATTGTTGAATGAGGCTGTTTCTGGATTGTAACGTTTGTGACCCCTTTATGTGGCCAAAGTCTTACTCATCGTTATGGCTGTGGATTATCTTCTGGAAGATAAAGGCCCTTCCCGAAATTATGAACAGCAAAGCGCAGTACATCAGGATTTGCTGTTACTCATGTTTCTGAATTACATGTAAATTCACTCTTTCTGTTTTTTGGCACTAATTGAAATTTTATAAGTGTATAATAAATAATGTCTAGGTTCCTTTAGAACCAAGAAGAGCCCCTAACCCTCAGGCAGTGTTATTCCTTACATAGGTAGGAAAGGTGAGAGTGTATTCTTAATTTACCTGTAGATTGAAGATGAGAATTGATTCATGGTCCTCAGGGAGCCTTGTCAATGAGAAATTTAATATTTTTAACAGTATGAAGTTATATGTGTACTTGGGTCATGGTATATAGGAGGAATTGCCTTGTCAGTTGAGGCAAAAGGACTTATATTAGTCACTACAGGTCTTATATTACCCTTGTTTTAAAGGATGAATGTTCTCACTCCATGGACGTGATATTCAACAAGCTGGCTATTTTGCTAACTTTCCCAATTACTTTTTGGTGTCAGTGGGAGGTTCATGTATCCCAGACATCTTCCTTGCCTTTAATGGTTAATATTAGCAGTGAATACTCGGTGCTTTTTTTAAAAAAAAATACCATATACCAACTCTTGATTCACATATAGTGAATTCCTAAAACTGTTATGTTTGATATGCAAGTTTAAGGGAATATTCAAAGACTTAAGAAAACCCTGTTAAATATTTGTGAGAAAAGCACAATAAAATTTAAAATAAATAAATAAATAAATAAATAGATAAATAAATTTTATTTCAGAAATTCCCAACCTATTTAAAAATGTTCCCACGGTCAAGAGAACAAAGTTAATAAAAACTAATGGTTTTAGGGCAATGGTTTATACATTGCTACCAAACACTTCGTGAATAATGTTTTTTTAATTTTATTGATACATTTCAAACATACATTGTGATACTATTCGTCACTGGAAATTTGTACCTGGGCACACTATAACTTGTTTCTTTTTTCCCCTTCCCTTCCCCTCCTTCAACCCTTCTTCCCCTTTTCATTTATAAAAGCTTTATTTTTATCTTTTTTCTTCTATTTTTTTCTTTCTCTTTCTTTCTTTTCCTCCTTTTCATTTGAACGTTTTCTTCTCATTTCCCAATACGCATTGTGTATTTTGGTCCTTATCAATCTGCTCAGTTTTTTATACCAGAGAAACCATGCAATATTTATACATGTGTGCTCAGTTTATTTCTTTTAAGAATATGGCCTTCAGGTGTATCCATTAACCTGGAAATCTCTCAAGCCTATCCATATTAATGGCAGATAATCAGTTGTATTAAAAAATATCCACATCTTCTTTATCTATTTGTTGGTTCATTGGAAAACAGATTCTTATTTAGTTATTATCCAAAATCTGATTAAGATAGTGCTTTGTGGACCCTCTCTAATTTCTCATGTCAAATATGATAATATTATTGGGATTATTTGCAAAAATAGGAGACAAAAATAAAAAAATTAAGTAGTTTGTACAGCACTACAGGTATCTTTGACTCTAAACCTCAGTTTTAATATTATACAGATTAATACAATTGAAAGAAGTGAGTGACTTAACAAAAAATGTTCCAGTAATAACATTTAGGAGAGTCTTTAGGTCATTGCTAAATGAGCTATAACTAGCTTTCTTTCCACCCATATTGTGCCTTGTGTCTGGGTGTCCCTACAAAGCCTCATAGATGGGGATTTTCAGAGGAGGGTGGATCTAGGGTGTGTGAGGACAGATTAATGATGTCATTCTGGGAAAAACAGTTTAATGCTAGGATTAAGATTGACCCGCCCTGGGTGTGAACCCGGATAGTCACTGAGGGACAAGAGAAGGCTGATGCTGCTGTTTCCTGCGACTTCACTCCCTCACTGCTCTTTTGCTTCTGTCCACCACGAACTCCTTCTCCCCTGCCATGCCACCCTGCCCTGGAGCCAGCCAATTAAGAACTGAAGCCCCTATAAACTGTGAGCCAAGTAAATCTCCTGTCCTTTACCTTTGGGTCTCTGGAATTTTGTTTGAGCAGCAAGGAAATTAACTAAGAAGATGCTAGAAAAATCTTGTTAACATGGAAGGTAGCTTCTTTTGAGTGCTGGCAGAGAATTACCCTAGAGACGGGTTCATACCTGTGTGTCTGTGTGTGTGAATCTAAATCACTGAACAAGGTTTTCTTTTTTACTGTCTGATGTAGAACTCAAACTCAATTCTTCTTTAATAGTTTTAAAGTTGAACTCGAAGTCTTTTTAATTTTTTTAAACAGAGTATAAATAATTAAAACAGAAAATTACAAGTGATACAGATCTTTACTTAACAAAGTAATGTGAGTTTCACAGTATTTGTGGTAATACATAATATTGTCTTCTAACCTGTTATTCATCTTATCAGTCTGGCCGTTGCATCCATATATCTCAAAAATAACATTATACACTCCATTTTATAATAATCAGCATCAGAATCATTGAAAATAAATTACCCATGTAAATATTTAGATAGTCATGATTAGTTCCTCAATTTTTAAATTTATTTATTTATTTGGTGCAGGGTCTTGCTATACAGCTTGGACTCGTAGTGATCCTCCTGCCTCAGCCTCCTCAGCACTGGAATATTGCAGGTGTGCACCGAAACCCCAAGTTTCCATGGCCAGTGTGGTGCATCCAGACTTCTGTGGCCTGCCCTCACGTGGTACCAGAGATTAAACCTGTGTCTTTGCACTTGCCAGACAGGTGTTTAGACCACCAAGCTATCTCCCCAAGCCCTCGTTCTTCAATTTTTATTGAGACATTTTCCATCTTACCATGCAGTTTGTTATAATTTATTACAAAATATTTTACTTAGTGAGTGTGTCATGTTTTACTTAAATATTTCTCCTCTACTGAGTAAAACTGGTTTACTGTTGTATATAGGGTTTTATTTCAGGATAAATTTTGAAAATGACATACCTGCATTTCAAATCTGTGAACACTTTGTAAAATATAGGACAAATTAGCCTTTAAAGATGATTTTCTAAGTTATCTTTCTCTTAAAAATTTTCAAATGTATGTACTTTGTAAGACATTTACAAAATAGAACACCATTGAAATTTGATTAAAAAAGTGAAATTTTAAAATAGCATTAATACTTAATTGCTGATTCCTATTAAGTAGCGACTTAGAAGAGCTTCACCTTCTATTGTGCTCATTTATTTCCTTTGAAAAATAATTTTTTTTTTCAGACCCGGGATTGAATTCAGGCCCTTGCATTTGCCAAGAAGTATTTATTTTACTGAGCCATCTCCTCAGCCCCTCAGAAGATAAATTTCTGAGCAAAAATAAGAATCACACATTATTTGTACTTTAAAAGTATTTTTATAACATGCTTTTAAAATTAGTGCCATCCTAAGAAATTAGTTCTAATTAAGACAGTTGATATTCAATATACTGTTAGAACTCATGTAGCAGTAGTCAGAAATTCTAGCAAATGCCTAATTTCTTGACTTTTAGATAATGTCTTCAAAAGTCTTCCATGTGAATAAAGACCCTTTGCAATTTTAATTTAACATAAATGGACGTTGTATGTAAGATAGTCACCTCATGTTAGTAGGGATAATACACTGGCTGTTTTATTTATTTGTAGGTTAGAAATTGTTTAAAGAGATGTGTCATGGCATAAAGTTGATCAAGAATGGGTTGTGATTATAAGTGCTTACATGCCAACTGCATCGGATGAAGACACACATAGCCTATTGGTAACCATAGTCCTGGATATATCTGGGTGTTTCAGAAAAGTCTTGTGTGCTTTTTGTGTACCATCATTCTTTCTCTTGGATGGTCTTCTGTTCCAGATCATTAAGAATTGAGTGACTGCACTTTCCCAAGCCTTTCCACCACTGACGTTCCTACCTTGCAGGCCCCTGACCATGGACCGAATCTCCTGAAACCAAGAACTAAATTAAACTTCTCCACTTTTAAATTGTTTAGGTTGCGTATTGCATCTTACCCATACAGGAAGGGTGGATAATATATCTATGTACCACCAGGGATCTAGTTTACTGAATTTAATATTTGCAGTGAATCAGCATTGCGGAAAACGAAGGAAGACATAAGCAAACTAATTTGTGATCCTGACAGTGCAATTAAACAGCCATAAGACATTATATTATTGTTCCTAGAATTTTGAGAAAAGTTTTCTCCCTTTCAACAATTCACAAAACTCTAGGGGATCTATAGTATATTACTTCTTGTGAAAAATTCTTGGTAATCCTTTATGACAAAGCATTATTGCTAAAAGTTATAAAAATTATGTTTCAAAACTTTTGGATAGAAAAAAATTCAAATATCATGTTTTCTATACTCAGAGGCAGATTGATTTTGTTGTTATTGAGAAAATGAACCCTTTTGAAGTCAGTGTCAATATATAGACAGATATTGAAGAACTACAGATGTACTCCAGCAAATTTTGAGGAAGAAATAAACAACTTTTAGTGAGACAAATGATAGATTATACACACAGCCATTCACACAATATAAATTTGAATATGATTAAAATATTAACTATATAGTCAACAACACTGTAGACACACTCCTGAGCAGAAAACCAATAATGCCCTATTTTTATGGAATTCACATTTTGAAAGTGAAATGAAAAAATGAAGAAATTAAGAGCACAAAATTAAAAATAGGTCTAGTAGACTTTAAAGGAAAATAGCAAAATTGTATATCATTGTAAACTTAATAAGCTTAGTCAAATTAAACTATTTTGACCAGAACTTTAATCACTGTGCAATGATTTGTAGTCATAAAATACTGACCCCTCTCTTTTGAAGGCAAGAGCTTTGGTTATAAGGCTTTGTGTACTGAGGACTTCCATTTTGGGCAATGCATACGCCCAAAAGTTGGGCAAATTAATTAAAAGTACTTAATACACTTACACCAAAGTTAAAGCATAGATTTGGCACTAATGGAAGGCTGAAACCTAACATGCTATGGTTAGACTGGGTTAAGGTTTGAGAACATTTGCTAAATTTGAAGAACTCAGATCTTTTAACCCATGAGATCAAGGGAAATAGAGAGCAGAAAACAACCTTCTCACAAATAAGGATTAGAAATAAAAATAGAATTCTAAGCCTTTATTCTCCTTCTCACTGGAAAGATGAACAACTTCAGTCTCTGTGTTGAGCTGCCTAAGCACCTGAGAAATAGAAACAGCAATGAAGGTTTCATAGGCTTTCTGGTGATATTTGAGATTGCTTAAATCTCAAGAATTTATCTGAGGACATGGACTGAATAGGCTAAGGTGATTTCCTAGTGGTAGCTACCTAATAAGAAAAATACAAATCCTCTTTTGGACAAAATACTCTTTATCTTGTGGGAAAAAAAGTGCTACTTTCAATCAACATTCAGATATTTATGGGAACAGGAACAATTCATTCATTACTTTATTCAACAAATAGGATCCATTATGTATCAAACATTCAGCAGTGAAGAGAATAATTGAAGAAAAATCTTTATCCTGTAGAGTTTATATTCTTAGGGAAAATGCAGAACATAAAACTAAAATAATTAAAATATAAAACACGTCAGGTGATAGGACGTGCCATGAAGAACATAAGTGCACAAGTGTGCATAAGCGTGCGTGCAGAACAATACCACAAGAAGTTGTCATTCATGCCCTGCGACTTTCCCAAGCCTGGAAAATCTGAGTGCTGGTGCATATACGGTGCAATGGAAATGCTTGCTTATTACATCTGTTTCCTTCTGATGATGTAATAAATTACCACGAATTTAAAATGACACAAATACGGAAATTTCCAATTCTGTGATCTAGGCAACCAAGGTTGGTCGCGCTGGCCAAGACTCCACGTGTTGGCAGAACCGCTTTTCCTTCTGGAAGCTGCAGAGGAGGTTATCGTTGACTTTTCTAGCTTTTGAAGTCCACCTGAATTCCTTGGCTTTTGGTACTTCTGCTACCTTCTAAACTTAAAAGCAGATGGAATGCTTCTCACAGCTAATCACCTTAATGAACATTTTTTTGTCATTTATTCCATTCACACACACTTGTTAAGGGCCTTTGCTTATTAAGCCTATCCCACTGGAATAGCCCAGGGTAATGTTTTCATCTAACAGTTCTTGCTGTACTTACATTTATAAGCAAGGGTTTTTTTTTTTTTTTTGCCATTTGAGGTAGCATTCAGCAAATTCAGAAATTAAATGTGAGCATTTTCTTTTGAGGGGGAGTTTTTACTCTGTCTCTTCTACTCACCTACCACTGGAGAGAGCACTAATATGAACAATACCAACTGAACCACATTTAGCATCCTTTTAGAGCGTTCAGTGACATAATCTCTTGTGGAATGAGCACTACACATCCTTCTGTCACTACTGCCCTTGAGGAATTTAAACTTCATACATTCTGGATGCAGATGTTTGACTTTCAGGTGGATACTCTGAGAAACTCTTGCATTTTCAAAAGGAGACAGTCACGGAATGCTTATAGTACAATCATTTCTCACAGTTCCAATGTGAAAACTCACATCACAATCAACAATCAAATGGAAGTTGATTTTAAAATTTATTTCTGTGTTTTACATTGCATAATTTTCTTACAAGAAAACTTTCCTGTTTCAAAAGATTTCTGGTATACTATATTCCCTATTTTACACTCCTCCAAGATTCAGTTAATTAAATAATTATGATATATGAAGAGTGGAGGTGATGATACTTAAAAGGATTTACTTCTGCTATTCAGTGTAAGCTAGAAAACTGTGAATTTTCTTTCAGATACACTGTATGCCAGTTTTTAATACTCTAGTTTTGGCAAAGAAGACGGTTCTTAATTTTTTTCAGACTTTCCATTATTATTCCAACTCAAAATGGAAAAGACATTCTGATTGCCTTTAGAAAACATAAGCAGGGTTTGTCTATGAAATGCGAAAAAAAACACATGATTCAGTAGACATTTTAGAGAGCCTCCTAGTTGTTTTGTGTTTATTGCTCAAATAATCAAATTCTGAGTTCGACGAACTAAGGCTGACTATGCTTTCTCAGTTAATTATTATTATTATTATTTAATATTTTATTATTATTATCATTATTATTATTATTGTTATTTTGGAGGAACTGGGGATTGAACGCAGGCCCTTGCACTTGCCAGGGTGCTTTCTCAGTTTAATAAATTTTAAATTGACACAATTAGAATATGTTACAGAGTGCATTCTCTCTAATCTAAAATTTTATTATTTATTTATTTATTTTAAATATGGAACGCTTTATGAATTTGCGTGTCATCCTTGCTCAGGGGCCATGCTAATATTCTCTGTATTGTTCCAATTTTAGTATATGTGCTGCCGAAGTGAGCACTCTAATCTAAAATTTTACATGAACTATTAGAATATTTTACAGTTTGGTACCCCAGAGAATGCCAAATATCCAAAGGAAAAAAAATGGTCCTCAGGCCAGCTTACATCAAGGTTAGCAGACCGGGGCAAAAAGAACAAAAGAATTCCTTCTTCTGTAGTGTAGCACAGTCTCAAGCCTCCTGGCCTTGCTTTATGTTTCTTTTTGCTTTATGTGACATTTCGTTCATAAATCAATTGCTTTACAAATAAGCACATAATGCTTACTCAAACTTAAAGACTGCTATAATTGAAGAGAAAGTGTGAGCTTATCGGCAAGGGACAACATTTCGTCTACGCAGCTACTCTGGTGGTTTAAAGTTGTTTGCACTGTTTGGTATTTGACTTACTGCATCTGCTACAGAGAGTACAGAATGATGACGTCTCACTGGAGATACGGACTGAAGATTCGGGACTAAGAGGAACCCAAATCCTCGGTCCTCTTTTCCCCGTTGTGTCTGCTTGCTTTCCTACAGTCTTGACAAAATGGGGGAACAATCATTTTAATTAAAGTAATTTTAATCGGTGAAAATATTGCCACTCTTTTTACAAAAATGTTACGATCCATATTTGTGACAGATTTTATAACGATATTCATGTGAACAATTGAAATTACTGGTTCTTTTGCAATGTCAAAATAGTATTTCATATGAGTATATGTGTGAAGGTTCTCTACTGTAAGTTCATTGCACTATGTAGGGTTTTGCAAGTAAAGATAACATAAAAGTCGGCTAAATGGAAAAATCTTTTCCACGAATAATAGACTTTCAAATATAGAATGTTGCTTTTAAAATTATGTTTCCTAGAAAACATCTGAACAAATGCTGGAGGACCTTATAAGAAAAGTAGTGCTGACATAATATCTGCTCTGCTTCTAGGATTAGCTACAGTGTCCTTTTGTTTATTTGTTATATGGATATTTTTTATTTTACTTTTGCTTTATTGAAGTACAAATATCAATGAGACAGTTTTAAGATAACTTGACAAGATGGATTTCATAAATTAATACATTGCAAACTGTTTTTATAATGTTTTGGTATCATAAAAGGTACATACATGATATTATACTTACAGACATTATTATACCGTATGTCTCCTATCAGTAAATTAAGAGACTGTAGCTGTTTGCGTATCTTATTTTTTATACCTGAATTACATCAAAGATTCAATAATTAATACTTTCTACCTTCATATTTTCCTAGCGATTGTCCATAGTACTAGAAGCCGACATAATATCCTGTCCAACGACCATTAGTGCAAATCTTGCCCCTCATAGAATTATGTAGAAGCACAGCGTTATCTATCCCAACTGTACTGTCCATACACGCACATCGTGATTCTTCCCTTCTATACCCCTTCCTTGTTCTACACCTGTCAGAGATGGGCACTCTATTATCATTCAACTAACTTAGGTGCTTGAACACGACAACACAATCCAACACAGTCCAGCATTCTACAACAATAGTGAGTTATCCAGAGAGGTTGTCGACCATAGCTATTTACAGCTCAGCTTAATATTATGGCCCCACAATGTATACTTAAACTTGACCCAGCTCTATCACCGTGCACTAAGTTAAAGTCAAAATGGATTAAAGATCTAAAAATTAAAGCAGAAACACTCAATCTCCTGGAAGAGAAAGTAGAAGGAACTATTGAAGACATAGGAGTAGGTAAAGAGTTCATGAACAAACGTATATTTGCATGGGAAGCACTTGAAGGAATCAACAGCTGGGATCAACTCTTCTTAAGGAGCTTCTGCATGTCAAAAGAAATTGCCAACAGAGTGAAAAGACAACCCACAAATTTTGAAAAAATCCTAACTAATAAGCAATCAGACAGAGGTCTACTGTGTAGAATATATAAAGAACTAAGATATAACAAGGCCGTCAAATTTAAAGACCCAATTCAGAAATGGGCATCTGAGATGAATAAACACTTCTCAGAGGACGAAATTAAAGAAGCGAATAAATATATGAAAAAATGCTCCACATTGCTAGTCATCCGTGAAATACAAATAAAAACAACACTGAGATACCATCTCACTCCAGAAACAATGGCTAGCTGAAGGAAATCAACCAACAACAAATGTTGGAGAGGTTGTGGGGAAAAGGGAACACTTCTCCACTGCTGGTGGGAATGTGGACTGGTACAACCATTGTGGAGGTCAGTGTGGAGACTCCTCAAAAGAGTAGGACTAGAAATCCCATTCAAGCCAGCTATCCCCCTACTGGGAATTTTCCCAGAGTAACTGAAAACATTGTATCATAGTGATATATGTGTACCTATGTTTATAGCAGCACAATGTGTGATAGCAAAATCTTGGAATCAACCAAGATGTCCATCACATGAGGAATGGTTGAAAAAGATGTGGTATTTCTATATAATGGAATATTACTCAGCTGTTAAGAATGATAAGTTTGAAGCATTTGTACTGAAGTGGATGCCACTTGAACATATACTCATAAGTGAAATAAACCAGACACACATGTGTAAATATCGTATAGTCTCCCTAGTATAACAAGTGAAAAGCAGAAATACAAATGGAAACGTACAACAACTAAAATGAATTGAGTCCGATAAGGCAAAGTGAATGGCATATGCTGCAGGATACTAATCAGGTTTTCTTCTGGATGGTTAATGGCCGTGTCCTTAAACCTCCCTTCTACAACCATCGTGGTGTCCCTCTCAGAAAGGACTGTACAAAGGATATTTCACCACAGTTCTGTATGACATTATTGAAAACTAACACCAGAAGGACTTTAAAATATATTTTTTTTTCTGCTTTGGGGGATGTATATGCAAAAACATCAACATATTTTATTATTAGTTTTTTTCAGTTTTGGGGACTGCAGTACTTTGGAACTTAGGACCTTGTGCTTGCAAGGTCAGAACTCATACTGAGCTATCTTCCCAGCATGTCAGCCTCTTTTAAATTCACCTAATGCTACACTATTGTAGGGACTTGTTGGTCTCTTGGTGTGTCCTGGGAGGAATGATGGCAAGAATGAGGGGAAGATATACAAGAGACAAGAGCTGGGTCAGATGGAGGCCTGTTGCCTGGTGGGCTGAGGACCTTAACAACAACAGAAGGGCATTTATTTATACTCTTGCAGTTAGTATCATGAGACATAGGTAGCCTAAGGACTAATGTAGGAAATTGTCCAGAGAGAGTGCTTTTCTCAAGACCGAGGTACTTTGACTGCTGCAGGCACTGTGGTCTTCTCCTGCCCAACTCCCAGCGTTGGCTGCTCTCAGCACCCTTTTTTGAATAGTAGGATATATTCACACTCTTTTTCATTTTAAACCAACAAGTACATTTTGAAAGGTAGTAAAATTTTTATGCAAGCTAGGTGCTATTATAACTTTCCTTTTTTAAGGAGTTCAGGCAACAACATTGCTACCTTAAGCATCTCTTTTCAATAAAAAACAATGTAAAAACTTACATTTCTCGAGCAGGGAAGACTTTCATAACCAAAACTCCAGTACACACCTCTGTGTGCTGGGGCAGATGCCTGTCACTCCAGTCACTGTCAGGCTGCAAGCAATTCTAATACAATCAGAGGGGGAGATATAGTTAGGTTGATGGGCTTATGAAATGATGTCTGCATGAGCGGCAGATGTTTGTGCTATAACTGTGTCATGTGCATTCAACTTTTATTATAGAACAATGGCTTCTAATAACTTTTATGTTCATGATCAATATGTCATAAATTCACCTGAATTTCCAACCCTATCTTAGAAATCTAAAGAATTGTTCCTCAATTGTTTTCCCCAGTATACACAATAATAATAAAAATGTTTCTGATTTGAGTGTGTATTGAATTGTGGGTCCTAACAGATCTGTGAGATCTCAAATATGTGCCAGTCCTGTTGGTTCATGGAAGAGATGACATTGTGCCCACGATGATTATCCATCATCAGCTGCACAATATTGTCTGCTGCAAGCGAGTAGTGTGATTAATAACAGCAATTCAAGCATCATCTGGAGAACTGCGATCTTTATTGACTAAGTGAACTCGCAACTCTCTCTTTTCATGTTGTTTGTGCTCAATTTGTGCTGATTTCAGTCACTGATATTGTCTATTACTATTTCATCTGTGATATCATCCTACCTTATGTGAACCCATAGCGAATACCAGGCGAAGCAAGAATCATGTTCCTTTATTCACTAGAGGTAATTGTACCTAATGATCTCCTATTTGACTCATCAAGAAGCTGTTGGAAATTGTTGATCTGTGATTGGTAGTCATATCATTTTCAAATGTGATAGGTCTTACCTTTATGTTTATAAATACGTGTTCTACATTTATCATCAGCTCGGGATAGTTCTTTCTTCCCTCCTAATTCTCCAATATTAGTATACAATGCAATCACAGTTTTGACTCAAAACAAGTTTGGCAAAATATTACAATATGCTAAATCTTGGAAACCAATTTCTGTCTCATTTTTGTTCTGAGCATAACTCTATAGAATAGTCAAATATGGGAAGACTATTTACATGCTAATATACCAACATAATGCATTGGTTCCTACCAAAAATAAATCTTATATAAATTAAACATTATCATGTATTTGGCTTTAAATTCCAGATGTTAATCAGCTCAAAGAAATATGTTGCAAAGAAGAATATAGGCAATTGGATCCTCTCAGTTTAAGTTTCATTTCAGTTAGTAATTCTTAGATAATAGTAAGAATTGAACTGAGCACTCAGTGCAATTACTAATTACTAAAATTACTAATTTTATAAATTCCTCATTTATAAAAATAGTAATCAGCAAGTCAAATATATTAATTCATGTTCTAACTCTTCCTATAATAGTTCTTAGTTCATAGGAATTACTCTATTACCATTAGAAATTATGAACTATTCTAGTGAAGGTATCCAAATATGGCTTAAAAGGTATAGTGTTTATCATCACACGCTTGGCATCCAAACATGGGAGAGTTCATGTAGGAGAGACGAGTGGGCTGGCACCTTAGCTATCGGTGATGTCAGTATGTACCAGTTCTTAGTGAGTCTAGCAAGAACCTTTTGGTGTAATTGCAGTTAATAAGAATAGTATCCAAAAAGCCCAGTGAAGCAGGTCAAAACTGAAATACTGATCAACTATTTCTAAAACTCTGCTGAGGCCGACACAAGACGAAGAATTTCCCAGGAGACTTCTGGCCTTGATAATAGCAATTTCATCATTTGATGGAGTGGGAAGGGAGGGAAAGGGAGAGTGATGATAATGGATAGAAAGTTGGGGCCTCAAGTTAGCTTGGTGGTCTAAGCACCTGCCTGGTAAGTGCAAGGACCCAGGTTAATCCCTGGTACAGCATACTACACCAGCCCCTGGCCCCCAAGACCAGAACGAGTGAAGGCAGATCTGTTTTTAAGGCCAAGCTCCACTGGCTCCACTCCTTCAACTAGGCTCCCATTTTAAGGCACAGCTGGCTATGAGCTCACCAGCAGAGTAGTGCACATCTCATTCCTATAGTCCATTCTCCTCCCAGAGCCCAGCTGTGAGTGCCTGAGACTTTGAGGAGACATCTAGATATAAACCATGGCGCTTGCTAATAAAAATTATTCGATGAACATAAGGCTGATCTTGGAAGTGATTAGTTGCAGAACCAAAATCCTTTAAAAAGTAAAAACAGCTGCAATTATAATATTCTAACCGATATGTAATATAACTTTGGATTGTTATTATCTCCCTATAGTATCAAATAAAACCTATAGAGGCAGAGATGTTTGTTGTTAATTATGCCCCATTAGAACAGGGCTAGGCGATGAGGTGTGTTCCAGAGACACAATTAAGATTTGCTAAAAATAATGTGAAAAAATGTGTGAATGAAAGAATGAATAAATTAAGTAGTGGTATTTGCCTTATATGTTAGCATAGACTATTACTGCATTGCAGGGGGAGACAAGGAAGGTGTAGGGTAGCAGATGGATGCAAGTGTATCTCATTGTTGATTAATACCTGATGCTGTTACTGGGTTAGGTCTCTTAAATCAGTGAAATGGGGTGTGCAAAACTAACTACAAGGGGAAAATTAAAGTTAAAATCTTGGTAAATCTTGCAGAGAATAACACAAAAAAGTCAAGAATGGGTAGTAAGAGAAAATCGTATTTCTCTGTAACAGTGAAATGATTAGAGATTTGATTTTGGAAGCCAAAATCTACCTCACAAACTCCAGAAAGGCAAAGCAACACAAGAGGTAGGAGAAAAGTATTAAATAAGTATTGCAAGAAATCAGTTAAAATGAGAATTAAAGTGAATAGCCATTATTAAGGTTTTTTTTTTTTTTTTTTCCCCAGAACCAGGGATTGAACTCAGGCTCTTGCGCTTGACAGGCAAGCACTTATTCTACTAAGCCATTTCCCCAGCCCCTCCTCACTGTTTTGATGAAGCTCTCAAAATGTTTTCCTTATATTTCCTCTAAACATATTTGGACCTAAAAGTATGTATTCATCAGTAACAGATATAGACATGTCTGTATACATCCAGTTGTGCAAGAGTGCACACTTAGAGTTCATGCCCACATTTGCACAAAGACCTGAGCACATCACACTCAGCTGAACACCAGAAAAGATTTACTGCCTGTGTTCAAACCTGGTTGTGCTACATGTTAATTATCCCTTGGAAAATGCAAATGAGCTCAGAATTATAGGTAATTTTAATGGCTATTTTAGGTTTCAGGTGCTTGTGTCTTTTATATTTATAGTAAGAGGGAGGTGCAGTGGTTCAAATTGAAGTAAAATTTACAACTCCACAGTGTGGAGTTGGATGACTTGACAAATGTGCAGATCTCCCCTGCACATCAGGATAGGAGAACTTTTCATGAGGCCAGAAAATTCTCCCTCTTCTCTAGTAGCAGCACCATTCTAGATTTCTGATTTCTGGGTGTCTAGATCTGTTTGATTTTGTATAGCACCTGAATGGAATTAGGCAGTGTATCATTTTTTTGTGCTGAGTTTGTTTTTATGCTCAAAAATTGAAGTTTAAAATCACCATGTCATTAAGTACAGCAGATGTAGAAATGTTCTCTTCTTTTTTCTTTTTAAGAGAGGCTTGGTGTTCAGCTACAGAAGGTGTGGTTAGCTGATAACTTCAAGGTGGTATCTCCTTCAGGATCTACCTCAGGGCCAGCGAGATGGCTCAGCAGACTAAGCACCTGGGTAGGCAATCTCAGAGACTGCTGTTCGATCCCAGGCACCACCTGCTGCACTGGCCCCATCCGCGAGGCATACTGAGCTGGCCACCGAGACCAGGCATGGTGGTGCACACCTGTAATCCCACCTCAGGAGGCTGCAAACAGAAGGATCACTATGAGTCTGAGCTGTGCAGTGAGACCCTGCACCAAACACATTTTTTAAAAAGAGATCTATCTCAGGTTTTAGTCTAAGTTACATGTTGTTTGCAAGAAGTCTCCAACCTGCAGAACATTAAGACAAATATAAGTGATGACATGTGGGTCTTTAGAAGATCTCCAGCCAGTGACAGTGCCCATTCTTGTTACTACAGGCTCAGTATGTATGCCCAACCTTGGGCTGGTCTTATGAGTAAGTTTAGCTTTGAATTTTTCCATTGGTGTCTCTGAGTACCTTTAAGACTTCAGGGTGACATAAGCGGTCCTGACCTGTCAAACTTCCTTCTCTTTCTTTAATTATTCCTTTGCACCTTAGCCCTTTTTGTGTTGCTACAACAGAAAATCACCACTTGAGAAATGTATAAGGAATTATAATTAATTTCTCACAGATCTGGAGGAGGGAGGGAAGTCTCAGATCAAGACAGTGAATCTGATATGAGTCTTCATACTATATCATCTTCTGGTGAATGACATAAGAAGAGAGAGTGAGTCCACTACCGTAAGCCCTTTCCTAGCAGCTCTGGCCAAGTCAGGAGGGTGGAGTTCTCTACCCAGGTCCCCACCCTATGACCCCATTTCCAACAGTGTTATAGTGGATAATAAGCTTCAACAAACACACTTGGCATGATTTGAAGATATGTTCATATCACAGGATTATATTTTTGTAGCCTTACCTCCTTCATACTGTCTGTAATGAATGTGCTAATTGCTCATTTAAGTTATCTAGTTTAGTGATTCTGCCTGTGAGAATGAATCATTATGTTTTCAATCCTTTTGGTACTTGGGATTTTTTGTCACTTGGAGCTGTTATGAAAGAAGCTGATTAAAAAAGAGTACATAGTTTTAATTTTATATGTTTGTAGTACTAGGGATTAAGTCTAGGGCCTTCACATTGTGCTACATCCCCAGTTTTTCTGTTTCATTTTATCTTCATTGTTATTTCATTCTGTGACAGTCTTGCCAAGTCTCCAAGTTGTGCAGACTGAGCTCACACCTGAGATCGTCCCGCTTTAGTCTCCCAGGGTGCCGGCATGGCAGGCATGCACCTCCATGCCAGAACATTTTGTTTGCCTTTAAAAAATACTAATATTTCCATTGCTTTCAGGTCCTGTTGGGCCAAAGGCTAGTTGGAAGAGGGATGCTATTCCTCTTTGGGCAGCTCCTGTGTGTAAACAAGTGCAGTCATGGGGATTTAGGGGCACAGCTCTGCTCTCTGTGCGTATTGACCTTCCTTTACAGCACAGTTTTGGCTTGTGATTAGACCTAGTGGAAACAGAAGATGCATAATGTCAGGCTTTCTAATTGTCTTGTGGCCTGATATCTAGTTGTCTTGTGGCCCGCTGTGTTTTGGATGTGATCCGACCATTGTCACCCTAAAACTCACTACACACACAATAGTCTGTCACTAAGGAGAAGTGGCGCATGATTAACTAAGACTGAACAGTCCCTGAAAGCACAAGGAAGCTTGGTGAAGAGAGGCCTAGAGAAAAAATAGGACAGTGGCGTGAATAGGAGGGAAACAAAAGGGGGCACGAAAATGTGTGACCATGAAGCAAATGCTTAGTCTCAGAGATGACGGACTCAAAGAAAAGGATAGGTTAAAACCTAAAAAGAAAGCAAAGAAAGATCCCAGTGCTCTAAAGGAAAGAGAAGCCCCCCCAACATCCTTCTTGCTTATTCTTCCAACTTTATCAACTTTTCCATCAAAGCCCGATTGGACTTGGTGCAATCAATGATGGACTGTCTGAGGGCCCTTGTATAATTGAGTGTGCAATGGCAGAAATTAAGAAATTGGGACAGAAGTATCGAGTGGCCCTAAAAATTGCCAAGGATCCATGGTTTAAACGATTACCTTGCACACATAAAGGGACCTATGAAGAGGACTGTGTAGTGTAGACAGTAACTCAGCCCATGTGTTATATTGTGGCCACGGTTGACCAGGACCTTAAACAGAGAATCCAGCAGATCCCTGGAGTTCCCATCATGTACATTTCTAATCACAGAGAGAACACTGAGCAGATGCCAGATGATTACAGAGCCCTCGGTGCTGATTCTTACAAGACAAAGTTCCTCTGCCTCCTGACCAACTTATTGTTTTCAGTTCATTCAGCATGCTGTAGCATGAATTATTCACTCACGTGCTGTGTCATCAGCTGAGTATGGTTAAATAAATTCACTTTTTGATGTAAAAAAGGCTTAAATCCTGGTGGGCCCTGCTCCTGTCTACAAATAGGCATTGATATAAGTTGTCTCGTCTTTCATAAACACAGAAAAACAATAGAGTTCCAGTAACATGAAACAAACGTAGTTGATGTATCTCACTTTGAAGAGACAGAACTAAAATGTATTTTTTTCTAATTTGAGACTCACAAAGTTTAAAGTCTCTGTAGATAAAAAAGTCTTTATATCAGATTTTCCATGGTAAAATTAACTGGAAAACAAGTTGTGTATTTTTTGAACTATGGACTTTCGCGTTTCTGTTATGAAGAAAGGAAAAGAAAATAAAGCAAAAAGTTCCCGAGATGCTTTTATTTGTCAGCAAACTTATAAATCACAATAGGAATGAATTAAATCTTAAATCGGAATTATTTTCATATGACCCTCAACAATGATCTATGTGCAGTCTTTTGCAAATTTTATGCAGTTGCTGATGGGATTGTGGTGATGAATAATTTTTGGTTGGGGAATAGAGTCCTGTGATTCTGAAATGGTTGATTCACTATGAAACGAGAACAAATCAGAAACCATCTGTAAAGGATGTGAAATATCTTATCTGTCCTCTGAGGTACAATGTGCTGGGTAATATTTTATTATACACATATAAGGAAACTCATTCCTTTCTGCTTTAGATGATGTTATTCTTCACAAGCATTTCCTTTTTATTTCCTCTACGATTAATGGGGAAGACATTTCTAGAGCTGAATTTTAAAATTAGATATTTCCTGGGGCTTATTCTTGGAGAAGTAAACTGCTAGTCCTTGGAATGAAAGATCATCTCTGTGAAGTCAATGAACCATTTCAAGGAGCTCCTTGATGACTTTTGCTAGAACAATAAACATTTTTACTAAAATAAAGAGTTACCTTTGAAAGTAACATAGAGAGGAAACAAATTTGAATTTCTTTGATTACAGCAGAATTACTTCATTATTTTTAGCTACTTTTGGTGCAGTTGTCTCATTTGTTTTTTATCTTCTTTGATTTTAAAAGTTTTCTTTTTCTTCTTCTGCATTTTAGGAAAGGGTGTACAAGGTGTTTAGGGTTTCACTAATAGGTTGGACTCACAGTGAGTGATTGTCCTATTTACAGCCTCCCAAGTGCTGGGATTATAGGCATGCACCACCACTCTTAGTCTTTTTACCTTTTGTTTGCCAGCTATGTCATAGTATTAAGGATTTCTTCTTATTACTATTTGGACTTTCTTTTCTGTACAGGAAGGACAAAAAATGGCACATGCATGCTCTACTTCAATGCATGCATCCTTAATACTTTCCTAAGAGCTTGTTTAATGAGAAAATTGGGAAAATTAAACACCAAGTTTTTCTTAATATTTATGTAATTGTGTAATGTTTTTAGAGGACAAAATTAAATATATTTCAGAACTTTTCTTAGGTTTAAATGTGTAAAACAGCAATTGAAAAAAAAATTTTTTTTCCTTTTTATCTCAACCAAAGATCTAACATAGGGGCACCATGTGGAAATATTTCTCTGGGTGTGAGGCTGATCTGTAGCTGAGTTTTGTGTAGCATTCCCTCTTAGCAGCCTGTTGCCACAAACACTACATTACTGTCTTACTTATTAACCATATTTAGTGAGCTTGCATAAAAAGTGTAAGTGACAGAGAGAAACAATTTTCATAATGATGATATTTAAATATATATCTTATGTTCTATGCTCCTGCTTCTTTCTTAGAAATATTTTCTTGCACTTGCTCTAGAGGGCTGCCCAAGTTGAATGAGTTTTGAAGTTATTATCATGCACACCTTGATGTGTACACGAAGGCATTCCATGGACTCTTTGCCAAGACAAGCTTGGAATGGCTTCCCTGGAGCTGTTATCTTGGACTGCCTCGGAATTTTCCTCTTTCATCTTTTGTTGAAGTGATTGCTCTTGGAAAGAGACATAACACATAGGAAGTCCGAAAGCATTTAGAAGTTGCCCCTTGGTAGGTTCAGAGCAAACTATTTCATTTTAAAATGTAAAAGTATAGTGCTTCAGGGCTGAGAGTATATGTCAAGTTTATACTAGCATCATATATTTTGTGGCTGATTTATAAACCTCTCAAGAAGGACAGAAATGCTGACATATTAATAACTCTGGGGAAATGGGTTCTACATACTTCAAAAAATATAGAGAAGAAATAAAGTGGACAATGACAACTTTATTTCATTAAATGTTTATTTAAAATATTTTATTTTAAAATATTTTAAAAAGGAATAGAAGATTGTTCCTGTATTTAATAAGAAATGGCTAAATATAGATGAAATGATTATTTTACTTTACCCTTTTCATTCAAATAATTTTATAGTGATATGCAAACAAATATGTGTTATTTTCAATGTCCTTAAGTATGTTTACTTCTTTTGAAGTTATTTACATTTTAAACTTGACTCTGGTAAATCTTAAATTGTAAAGAAGACAGTTTCTTTGAATATAAACATTATAACACTATTTTTAAAGCTAGTCCAGTAAAGTATCAGACATAGTTAATTTATCTTACCCAATTTCATATTGATGCAGAAGTTATAATTATATAATTTATCCCAAGGTACATTTAAAAATATGCTTTCAAAACCTTAAAATGTATGCATGTTAACTCAATCATTATACTTCTAAGTCTCTATCACCTTTTCATTTAGTGATTTGTTAAATATTTATTAATTGCATTTTGTGTGTATGACTTGAAAACTGTAAAATGAACTGCTAAGTTCATTTCTAGAATAATTCCTCAGAGACAAATAGCAAACTGAAGAAACACACATACACACACACACACAGGCACAAGTAATGTCAGTGATGTATTTAGATAAAACAAGTTACAAAAATATTGAAATCTTTGTCAATGACTGATATAAAACCCACCAAATTGTTTGCCAAGCCATTTATGCATCCCTGTAATCTAAACTTTTTAGAATGGTATCCAAAGATTTTGAGTTTTCTCAGTCACCTTGAGGCTTCCAAGAGAGCAAATGAGAGAAAATTCTTACAATGATGTAATATTTGTTAAGGCTGTGCTGTGAGAACTGTCCTCTCTTGGGTCCGATAGGGGAGAGAATTCCTCACTGTCTTTCATCAAACCTTCTGGTGGAGGTCTGTAGTTAGATGTCATGGACCTCAGTACAGCTCCCACACTGAAGATTATATGGTGAAGGGGGTTGGTGCCTGGAGAACTACATGGTTGGCTGAGCTGATCAACTACTGCTCTGTGGGGAAAGATGTGAGCTAAGACATTGGGGAAGCAACGATCGGTGTGAGGAGCTGTGAACAGGCTGAGAATCAGCAGCAGTAGAGTGGGGATGTGGCAAGCCTAGTGGGATTTATAGGCTACAGTTCCAGTAAGAAGAAACTGAAAGTTAAACACAGTGGGGATCAACTAGAAGCAAAGGTCAAAAGGTTTCTCTCTTAGGATCTATGAAAGGAAGGTCACATGATACTCAAAATGACATCAGTGAAAATTAAAATGTTTGGTTTGGAGAAAAGTCAGTAAACGCTGCATGGAGATGCTTTGCTGAGTTTTGCTGCCAGGGAAGTCTCCATTCAACTCCGGCTCTCCCAATGATTAAAACCAGTAATCTTAGACAAATTAATTAATCTCTTCAAACTGTAGCTTCAGCATCCATGGTTTAATGGGGATACTAATGCTACCTTAACTCCCAGAGTTAGAGCGAGGATTAGGCGAGATAATGATTGTAAAACATTTAATCTAGTGCCTTGTAAGTAGTAAATGCTCAGGAAATCTTAATTACATTATTATCACTACATTCCTTGTCATGAGAAAGAAAACACGCAGGACAATGTGTGCATCTGTGAGAAGGCTGGGAGACTGTTTCTGGGGACCTTTCCTCAATCACGTCAGGGAAATACACACTCAGCCCAAAACAGCTTTGGAATGCAAGGCCATTTGAAAGCTCAACTTCCAATGCAAACTGTGATTTTTAAACTGATATTCGCAAGTTTCCTGTAACTAGCCAAGAAGGGGGAAAACGTCCTTCCCATTTCTTGGAATGCCAGAAATACATCAAAATTGAACCAAAAAATATCTGTGTTCTCCACAGGAAGAAGGCACCCAGGAATACCATCCATTACTGATTCCCAGGACCGTGTGCGTCTCGCTTGAACATGACAAAGGGCTCGTTCTGTTTTCTTCTGTAATACTGAGCTAGGAGGAAGGTTCATTGCCTCTGCATTTGAACTTCATTCCCGCCTGTGTCACAAATGGTGCCGCCAGCAGGGAGCTTGCAAATGTTGTCTGTAATTAAAAAGCAACATGACTCTCAGGCACGTGTGCAGCGTAACTGTAGGGAAAAAAATGCTTTCCACCATGCGAGCACTTAGACGAGTGCCCAAGATTTTACAAATTAAATTAAAAATATGTGCATTGTCCATGTGAAGGACAGTTAGTAGCCCGCAGTGAGCCTGCATGATTGTAAGTTGTAGATGCATGGCTTTGAAGCCCCGATCTATAATTTACTGGGCATCCACGCTTCTTTCATGTATAAATACTCAGCTTGGCAAATCTGATTTCCTTTACTACCAATCCCTGTGATTTATTTTCTACAACTATATGGCGTGAGCACCCTGTGGGGAGCCTGACAACACCCTCCTGCTGCGCTGTCCACCTGTTTAGAATTTACATCCAAAATTCATCTAAAACATACCCTTCTCCTCTCCTCCCCTCTGGAGAATACTGAGTTAATATATTAACAAATTCCAGATAAGCTAGATATTTCCCGAAGGCTTTGCAATTTTGAATTTTGCAAATGTTGGTGGAGCGGGCAATCTCTGCTTTTCAGAGTAAAATCAAGACAGTACCACCTCCAAAAATAAAGCCCAAACAAAACAGATTCCTTCTATGCACATTTGGGGAATTTATTTCCTCTTCCTTCTAACCATGATATTCAACATGCCTGAACCACACACAAATGAATTTATGCATTTTAGGATAGAGTTTTTCTTAATGAAAACAGACAGAATTTATTTTTCATGGGAATCAGGCAATTTTTCTGAAGTACTGAGCTGCCTGGCTCCTCAGGCAAGTCTCCATCCATCAGAGCCCAGAGCTCCACTTCCTTCTTCCCATTTCCTGGTAAATTGCATGAGCATAGATTACTTTGCAGTCAACGTTGTATGTACTTCTTTAGTCAGTGTCAGCAGTCTTCCCACTGTAAAGTTATTCATCAGTTTCTCCTTTCTGTTTCTTAAAATATTATGAATAGGGGGTGAGGTGATGAAGAGCTTCTCTAATTTAATATGCTCCTGCTGGAAAATTCCAGCTTCTGGAAAGAACTCAGAAGAACAGATGTCTGCCTTCCAACGTGAAAAACATGCATCTGGTTCTTAAATGTCAAAACAATAATAGTAAAATTATAGCGCACACACGAAAAGGTTTGTGTGGGTGTGCAAAAGCCAGGGGACTGGGCCTCATTTACAGAGGGATGAGAAATCCCACAGCACACAGATTACCTTACCTGCGCACACATGCAGGTTAAGGTGAAAGAAAGAAAGAAATAAGAAAGCGTCAGACGGGAAGAAATCGCACCACTTGTGGCACAAAAATTTAATTGTTGGCCTGGCTAAATGAGGTCCGCGTTCCACGCTGGATTATACCATTAAGTACGTCACCAGGGTTTCTTTCCATTACTTTATTTTAGATTTACCTGGATTCATTTAGTTACCGTTTCTTATCTGTGTCTGTCAGTGCATGCTTTGGCTTCTGTCACCTGTGGATCAGTTTGATTTCTTCCAAATGCCTGCATTTATGGAACATGGTCAGGAGCTGATAGGGTTCCAAATATACCAGGTAGATTATTCTTTCCCATTCAATCGGTGCACAAGCTAGCAGAGAGGAAATCCCGCTTTATTTTCCTTTGAAAATAATGTCTTCACAATTATATAAGAGAGAACAGAGTAAAAGGGGTTAGCTCATGTCAGTTTTTATTTTCAGTATAGAATAGTACACATTTAAAGGTAATAAAATGTAAGAATTAGTTTGTTAATCCTTATATTTTTGCTTGTCCATTCAAGAAATGTATCTCTAATTAAATTTCCCATTGGCCACACTAATGAAAAGAATATCAACTGGAACTCCAGCTACAGTCGGCATGTGTGAGCGGCAGTGATAAGGCTGGGTAATTGCAGGATTAATCATTGGCTTTCTATTGAGGTTGAAAGCGGTGCACTACACAGAAACTTGGAGAATTGCTTGAAATCACATCCATAGACCCTTGGCTTTGTGGCATTTGCTTTGTACTGCTTATTCTGATAAAGTCTTATTCCCTTCTTTGTGTTCCTGCGATTTTGTGCAAGCAGGGTAATGACCACACCGGGTAATCAATTATTTTCAGGTCATTTTCTTATCATCGGTTTTCTAGAATCCCTATAGCAAGAAGTGCAACTTAAACCGCAGCCACAGTTTTATGATTCAGAGAACTGGCTTTGATTTCTCCAACTTAGGTTCCTTATTTACAGTGGGGACCACAGAGTAACTGAGTGTAGCTTGTGGAAGGGCATTTTTCTCAAGGCGTGTGGGGATGCAAAATCATCTTAAAATAACACTCAGTTTTGCAGCAAATATTGAATGTATTTCTTTCATCAGTGTCATCTGAGCCTCATTTCTTGTTTGTGATTCTTAAAATATTTTAGACTGAGGGATGTGAATAAAGTGCAAGATGATTAAAGATACTAACAGCTGCCATACATAAAATTATGATATTTTTTTCTTTTCCCTGTCTGGGGCAGGGATGAGCATAGAACAGGCTTAAGATGAACATGTACATTTATCTGGGACACAAGAAAGATTATCATTAGCTATTGTCTTCATTTAACATGAATCCCTATCTACCATCTATCTATCTATCTATCTATCTATCTATCTATCTATCTATCTATCTATCTATCATCTATCTATCTATCTATCTATCTATCTATGTGTCTGTCTGTCTGTCCATCTGTCCATCTGTCCATCCATCCATCCACCCGTCCATCTGTCTGTCTGTCTGTCTGTCTGTCTGTCCATCTGTCCATCTGTCCATCCATCCATCCATCCATCCATCCATCCGTCCATCTGTCTGTCTGTCTGTCTGTCTGTCTGTCTGTCTGTCTGTCTATCTATCTATCTATCTATCTATCTATCTATCTATCTATCTATCTATCTATCATCTATCAATCTATATATCTACCTGTTAATCTACTTGTCCAGATTCTAAGAAGCCACACTCAGGCAGTCAGATCACCTGATGGCAACTGTACAGTATATTGCAGACAATCCCAAGCAGGGCAACAAAAAAATTTCCATCTTGAATTGATGCTGCTGTGGTTTGGGCATGATATTCCTCTAATATTGGAACCAATAAAAAGTAAATATAAGGCTAGTTCTATGATACTGACTTGCACTGGGGAATTAGAGAACTTTCCATTCTTTTTGTCTTTTGTTCTTTTGACCTGAAAAGGCCTAAGACACCCATAAGAGGTTTCTTGGCACAAGCTACATCTGCCTCAGTGTTAGAGATTTCTGTGTTCTGCTTAACACCAATCTATTACCTTTAATGCAGTGTTTATAATATAATATCTGAAAAAAGCATAATGAGATTAGTATGGAAGCCAGTTCTCCAGAGACTCTGAGAGCCTATAAAATACTTTTCTTAATTTCATTTTTTTAAGGAAACAGACTTGGAAATGGTAATTTCTAGGGAAGAAAACCTGATTACTGAAAGATGAAAAAATGGCCTATAAACTTTGGAATTAATTACCAGCTCTAACCAACAGAGTCAATCTTTCATCTGCTTAATTGTAGCCACTGCCCATTCTTCTTACGGCAATTCCAGTCATAAAGCTGTAGGACATACAATTCTTTGCTGCCTCTGCTTTTGTTAATATTTGTAGAGTCCTAAAATACCGAATGACTGCCTGGAGGACTTTAGGTATATTATTATTTTTATTTGGGGCAGCTTAATCATTTAATATTCCTTGGCTATCTCCATATATTAATATTTATTAGCATTATCTACTTGGAGCTTTATTTCATACTTGGGGGATACATTTTGTAGCATCATTTACATAGTTCGTGTTCATGATTTCTAACACACTCAACACAAGGAAAGATTAATCTCTGTGAGTAACACGTAAACTAAGTATAGTTAAAAATGAGGTGCTGGAATCCAAGGGCAAATGAAGTGCATATGGTGCCTTAAAACTACAGATTAATAAAGTATATTTTGTGCATTTCACTCTGGCTATGCTTTTACTGTTAAAAAAACTTCGTTTGCATTCTTAATTTAAGAATAATGACGTTGCTTTTGTTTTCATAATCTCTTCTTGTGATCCACCCTATGGCAGGAATGGTCTTAGAGACTATTTGCTATAAATTTCCATAAAGAATGCAGTGCATCTTACACTGTATGTCGATTAAATGTTTTAGTCTTCAATCTGTCATCTTTTCAGCAATCTTTTCCTAAAATTTATATGCAAAGCTTATAAAATATCTTACTGACTCTTTTATTATTCAGTATGTTAATTTAATATTTTTAGGGAAACTAATAAAATGCAAATGCTGAAAGAAAATGGAACTGTTTATAATTCAATGAGACTGAAATATATCAAATTTTAAATTTTTCTAAAGAAAAATGTAGAAGGGCATCATTTATTAATATCAAAGTTTAAAGATGAACTAGGTAGGCAAAAAATATTTTTTAATCGGTTACTTTGTAACAGCAAGAAATGGCTTTGAAACACACTGAAATATTGAGGGATGAAATTACAAAAGCAATATGGACCGACAGCATTATCATTCTTTCAGAAAACAATATTCATATTTCTGTGTCATCCTAAAGCAAGATTATGGGATCTGCTCCTTTCAAGTACTTTAGTGTCTGAGTTAAGTTTTAGATCTAGCTGTAGACTGACAGGAAAGTTATCAATGTACATGCATGCATTCAGATGAGCATGATTGTGGGTCGGAGGGGAAGGCCTTGGTGCTGTTGCAATACATTGCTTTTTATTACAGTTGCTGAAATTGCCTAAAATAATGACATTACTGAAATAATATCAGGCAGATTACCTGACAATTTAGAATTAAGATGACCATTTCTTTTAAATATTTATTTATTTATTTATTTATTTATTTATTTATTTATTTATTTATTTATTTATTTTTTGGAACCAGGGATTGAACTCAGGCCCTGGAGCTTGCCAGGGAAGTGTTTATTCCTCTGAGCCATCTCCCTGGCTCCACTCAGCCATCTCCCTGGCTTCTTATTTATTTATTTGGTACAGGGTCTGACTATGCAGCTTGAACTTATACTGATAGTCCTGTCTTAGCCCCCCTGGTGCTAAAATTATAGTTGTGTGCCACCATGCCTGGTATTGACGGTTGGCATGGCATGCCTGGGGTTATTGGGCAGGCATGGCATGCGCTACCGGGGATTGAACCCATGGACAAGCTATCTTCCTAGCCTGATCATTTCTTTCTAAGTGTCCTATGAACTCATAGCTGACACACATGTATTTCCTCTTCTTTCACTAGTGTAAAAACAAAAGCTCAAACAAACAAATAAAAATACAAGCCATGATGCACCAACTTAAGGCTTAAGTAACAATACTAATAACTTTAAATTATGCTAATTCTTTTGCTTGGCATAGAGAAAATCTTGTGCTTCATAAGCTATAGACTGCTCAGGGGTCAAGGCTGGATCACTGGTATGCCACGTTGGCCCGGCCCCTTGGGCGTGCTGAGACAGAGACTGAGACTGAGTGTGGGGGTGTACGCCTGTAATCCCAGCCCTCAGAGGCTGTAAACAAGAGGATCACTATGAGTCCTATCTACATAGTGAGACTCTGTAGACATTGTAGACCCTGTACCAAATACATAAAAAGTCCTTTGGTCATTACGCATGCTTGAGTAGTACAATATATTCAGTGCTGTATCTGGTGCATAGATTCCTAAGTCAAGAGCTGTCTGTGATTCAATGTGGAGGGATAGCACTGCTAAAAATGGAAACATCGGTGACTTACAGATCCTTCAAGTTGTTCTTCCCACTCCTTGGCAAATTCTCTCAACCAGTGGCTCAGCTCTAGTGAAGAAGGACAGTGGCACTTTTGTATGATATCCAAGCTCTTGGTGAACAAATCTGCAGGTCCAGCAGATCTGTTTCCATTCTGGAGGACTACAGCATGCATGTCTGCACTTACTGGAGAATGACTGTGTGCTGAGTGCAGTTCACACCTATGGGGCCCTGGGGTTTGCCCTGTGCCCCAGCAGCTGGCCTCTGCCCTGTCGGCAATTCATGTTGAAGCCAGGTGTAGAAGCTTGAGTGTTGGCTGTCTCATTGGCCTCTTATTTTGATTTTTTTCTTGTTGTTGTTGCAATTAAGTTAAGCAGCGGGTAGATTTGTGTGCTCATCATGAATGAAGGTCAAGGTGTGTCCTTGTGGCTGCACTCTCTCAACAGCAATTTGGAAAATGTCAAACCACAGACTCTGAGAAGACTTGGGAGATTGAGTTGAAAGATCTGGGTCTGTTTTCTCTGGCCTTGGACAGCTTCTCCATGTGGGGAGCTTTACAGATGAATAGGACTAGCATGCCCAGAGAGGAACCAGTGACCTACAGGAAAATCTTGGCAGTGACTTAAAATTTCCTCAGTTGTTCCTGTTTGCACAAAACTACCAGAGAAGAAATATATGAAGAAAAGATGATAAAACATACTCATATATTTTGTTTGGAAAGCAACACATCAATTGGAGAATAAAAGAATTTAATTTTATAGATATGAAGTAGTTTTCACTGGAGAGATGGAAGGGAAATTTCAATGCAGTCTAATATTCTGTCTGTACCCTTTCTTCTAAAACTTAGCTGATTAGACTGGGTGAATCAGACCTGGAATAGTGAAGGGAAGATCATAATTATATAGATTGTAAGATTATTGTCTCATGATTTGCTACAGTTGGGGGGGGCATATGGCCAAATTGGAAGGGAGAGGAGGGACCCAGAAATGCTGGTAAATGTTTTAAGGGGTGCTCTCACCCAGTAGGGAGGAAAAAGGGAATAACTTCCTTTTTATGCATTTAGTACAGGATTTACAGGGTCTCTACACAGATTGAACTCATAGTGACCCTTTTGTTTTCAGCCTCCCAAGCACTGGAATTACAAGCATGCACCACCATGCCCAGTCCAAGAAAATAACTTCTGAGAACCAGTCTCAACTACAAAATACATTCTGTCAGGTGCTTTAAGGACCTAATGAATGAATGAATGGATGGATGAATGAATGAATGAAGAACTAAATAAATAAAGTAAGGATCTGAAGAGAGAAATGGAAAAATGTGCAATGATACCCAGAAGGTTTGTTTGAATTATTATTACAGAATGATTAAGTAAAATATATATGAGGAGGAACAGGAAAGACAGATGTTCATAGGCTTAGATGAAGACATTTCAAAGGAACGCTCAGTTAATTGGCCCAGAATATTATTGGTATGTCAGGGGATGTAGTCAGTCACAAAGAGCAGTCAATATGCCTAAGAATGCTATTGGAGAGATAATTAGAGATAAATATATTACAACATTTAGAAAAGTGGTTTAGTTTGATTTTAAAGTTGATTGAAACTACTGGAAACTTCTGAACAAGTGATATCAAAGCAAATTCACATAGGTTAAGTATTCACATTTGCTTACATATGATAGAGGAAGCATATTTTTAAAGTTCTCTAGAATGGTAAATATTCATTTTAATTTGAGTTTATTGATCTATCTGCATGCTTTCTAGTGGGCTAACAGATCCCTGAAGAATGCAAACTTTTAGCAAGAAGTCCAGAGATGATGTAGGTTGAGCATAAACGTGATTTTGCAACCCAGAATTTTCCAACTTCTTTAGCTCTTTGTTAAATTTTTTTTTGGTAAAATTAAACTTTAATTAAAATCTTTATTTTATGGATTTTTTTAGATTCAGAGTTTCATAATACATGAGCAAAGACTATTGGAAATAACAGATCCATGAATATTTTCTATAGGTAGCATTTTTATGTGAAATGTAGAATAAAAGAAAAGTGCTGGAATGATTTTCTACTTTGAAATTTATTTATTTATTTATTTATCTATCTATCTATTTATTTATTTATTTATTTTAGGGAAGGGTCTACAGTGTGTTCAGGGTCTCACTAGTAGATCATACTCATGGTGATCTGCCTGTTTACAGCCTCCCAAGAGCTGGGATTACAGGCATGTGTCACCATGCCCACTCTATACCTTGAAATTTTTAAGGATCAAAGAACTCTGGTTGCAGTGATAAGGGTAAGACATGTAATTCCTCAATTCACTGTCATACACTTCTTTGTTTCTTTGTGAAGGGAGGGTTGTTTGTTCTGTTAACCACATTTGTTTTGAAAATGAAGCACTTGGACTCAAAATTATGTATTTCATATCAGAAGAAGCAAAACATGATAAAATTTGCTTATATTATAGGAACCAACCACATTGTTTCAATATTTCTGCAGCAGTACATTTATATGTGTAGAATGAAGAAACAGTTCATTTGATGATATGACACCCTGCAGTAATAATCGATCCTTTGACTAATAGAGACTGGGTAACTGATATCAAATCCTTCTAATGGGCAGTATTTGGGGAAAAATGATAGGAAGAAGACAGAACACAATGAACAGCTAGCTAAAAAACTTGAAGGCCCCAGAAACTTACAGAACTCTTACAGAAATCACTCTTTTCAGAGGTTGGAAAATAATATGCATTCAAAACAAGCTATTTAACTTATTTGGAGCCAATGGAAAATTTTATCTTAGCAAAGCTGACAAGAAGTTTATTATTCCTTGATAACACCTATGCTGACTTAGGCTTTTGTGTATCTACAACATCTAAGAAAAATAGCTATCACTGTGGTGACTGGCTTGATATCTTGGCTTACAGAAACACTGTGTGTGTGTGTGTGTGTGTGTGTGTGTGTGTTTCTTGTATGCCTCTCCATTTGTACTCAATCTGTCATAAGACAATTCCCAGCTGGAAATTTTTCTGCAAACATACCTTATGATGATGCAGAGAATCCCAAATCAAATATATATTAATTATCTGTGTTTCTCAGTCATGCATAGTTTTCTTGGTCCTGGCTTCATTTCTTGCAGCATATCTTGTCAGTGGGATAAGTACTAAATCTATGGTAAAACAATCACACCAATAATATTTCCCTCTACCTTGGCGTTTTTCACTAGCACTTTTTATCTTTTCTAGTTTTGTATCGAAACCCTCCCATGTAGATTCTCTTTACCGCTTAGTCCCTGTATTGCAGTTATAGACTTAAGTTTTAAAAATATCCTTTCATTATTTTCAATTCCTTTATCATAATGAATAGAACACAAATTCTGGAATAAAGTAAAAGGAGAGGTTTTTAATATAAGCATTTAGAAACACTTACTGGAATCCTAGGGCTGAGGTATAGTAAAGAATCAGGAACAATAGGGAAAAAGGATATGAAATTCTAAAGAGACCAATGTATTTTCTTACTCTATTTTCTTCTCTTTTCTATCCACTTCATTATTCTCCCTCTTTGTGGACCACTCTCCATTTTTCTGTCCATATGGCTATGCACACTGTGGCTACCATGTTATACTCTGAGCTAAGAAACAATACCTCTGACCAGCCCCACACCTCCAGCCCCCCTCCCCCCACTTCTGGATTCACTAGGAAGAGAAATTGCTCATCCAACGTGGACTTCAGTTCACCACTACCTCCAGCAGCCAGTGCTAGGGAGCAGCGTTGAAAGGTATCTCCTCTGTGAATGAGAACACAGCAGACTTTTTTTTATTAGAATCCAGGCATGATCCTTCATCTCTGACACCTCAGCTGGCATGAGGCTGACAAATCCATTTCAGGATGTTTTGTAGTGAATGATGAAACAGGTCAGAAAAACAAATGCTCCATTCCACTCACTAATATTGATTCACTTGAACTAGAATTTCTCGTGGTTTGATTACTTTTGACATCACCAGAAAGAGAAATTAGCTTATTTATGTAATGATGGAATTTTGCTTAAAATTGTCCATTTTAAACTGTATTGATCAAGCTCATAAAGCCACATTAAAATATTTTTCAATGCAAATAAAATAGGTGGCTATAGCTACTTTTATAGGCTAGGATTAGAGTAAAATGGTACTAACTCTTCTATCTAGATAGAAGAATAACCCATCTTTTTCTGACTTGTTGCTGCTATAGCATGCTTCTGCTCAGCTATGTTTGGCTGGTAATGTATGTGACAGCCCCTAGCTCAAAGACTCAGCTGTTCTTGGGGTGTCAGTACCTGCCACAGTGATTTCAGTTTACCTGTTCACAGTTTTCCTTAAAGGCTAACTTTCATTCCAGGGATATGGTTCCATTATTATTATTGTCAAATTTCCTATAAAAAATCCATGCTCTAGCATAGAAAATTTTATGTCTGTTAAACAGTTCTTGAAATATATGTATATCAGATGATGGAGCATGGAATGCTGACAGCTAGTAATAAGAGAGCTCCTAGGAAATCTGTTTAAGAGCCAAAAAAATAGCTCAGTGGATTAAAGCACCTGCAAGCAGGTTCAGGGGCTGGGTTTGATCCTTGGGTCTACTGTGCTGGCCCTGTCCCCAGGTCATGCTGAGAAGGCAACTGAGACTGGACGTAGTGGTGCGTGCCTGTAATTCCAGCTACTGGGAGGCTGATGTTGTAGTGAGACCCTGAACACCATGTAGACCCTTCCCTATAATACAAAAACAATAACAACAAAAATCTGTTTAGAATTTGACGAAGGATTTTAGGATAAATCCTAAGGGGATTAGACTGACCTTGTCATATAAAAAAGTTACATTTCTTGTTATATAGTTCTTGTTATATATAACAATATAGTTCTTCTTTATTTTGGTCTTAACCATCCAGCAGAAAAGTATAAAAATGAAATATAAAAAATAAAGCCATATTAATATGCTGAGCTGTAAAAGGCTCAAGTCAACAACTTCTGACATTGCCACTCCTTCAGATAACCTACTACTATTATGGACTACTGGAATGTATTGGAATATTTTGCTGAATTCACACACCTACAATATTTAAATGACAATGGAATGCCCATCTTTGACAAAACTAAACAAAAAGGTCTATACAAATGAAGGACCATTTTTATTTGTATATTCAAAATAGTTAGGATAGGTATAGAGCTACTTTCTCTTAATTCAATGAATAGAAAGATTTGTACTAATAGTGTTTGTGGACAGGATATCAGGTCTGCATCTTGCAGCAATACGAATAACCACTAAGAAGTCAACAATGTATTGTTTATTGAAACTGCCCTAATTGGTTTTAAAACTATTTCATTGCTATTTGTTTCTGAATAAAATTATTTAAAAGAGAAGAATTCATCATGAACCTGGCAATGAAGTACATTAAGAACAATTAGAAATAATATTGTAGAGGACCAGGGAAATGGCTCAGTGGATTAAGCTATTCCCTAGCAAGCGCAAGGATCTGAGTTCAATCCCTGGTTCCACAAAAAAAAAAAAAAAAAAAAAAAAAAAGAAAGAAAGAATATTGTAAAAAAGGGGCACTACAAGCATATTATAGTTAAATTAGATAGTTTCACCCACTTTGTGCTTTACAAAATTTGCATTAATAAATTCTGTGAATTTGTGGTGATTGTCGTTGTTAAAACTAACAGCTTTCTTTACCAATACTAGCGAATTTGTGTTTCCAGATACTAAAAAGGAGTGTGCTCCTTTTAATTTTTTTTTGTTTGAAATTTTGCTTTATTTTGAGTATGTCTAATTGGTGTTCACTGCTTTGGCTTCCAATCTAGTGAATCATATAGGAAACTTGGGCAGAGTTGATTTCCTGTGGCTACTGAACAGTCAAAAGCACAGCCTCCAGAGACAGCATTAGTTTGCTATTTACAGAACAGACTGCTTATTAGACTGAGTAATCAACTCAGGAACCACACCCAAGTCATAGCACCACTGCAGAGAGACGCATTCAAGGATGGTAGCAGTCTGACCATTGTTTGACAGAACACCTGAAGCCTAAAACATCACAATCAACAAGGGCAGTGGAAATGATGCCCAGGATCGTATCACGTTTACTAGGGAAATGATGTGCTCAATTCTCAGTTTAAAAATGCAGGTATCTACATAGAGTAAAAGAAATAAGAACTTGAGGCAGGAGGATTGTTGTAAGTTCAAGACCAGCCTGAGCTACAAAGTGAGCTTAAGGCCAGCCTGAACTGCATAGTGAGACCCTGTCTCAAAAAGACAAAAAAAAAAAAAAAAAAAAAAAAAAAAGAAATAAGAACTTGAGAAAACTGCAAGCTCCGTCCATTCTCTAGTTCCATATTTGTTTCAGGCTCAAACATATCATGCCAATCTTTTGTGTTTTGCCCAAAAAATATTGGAAGTAATTTGTAGTTTGAAATATGCAAATATTCTTGGCAACGTTCTATGAGCTGAGATGATATATTTAGACAATCAATTCTTCAAGTATTCTGATCTGCTTCTCCCAATATCTGTATGACCTGATAGTGTTTCTATATTACAGAACAGCTGCAGACAAAACAGAGAGGGAACACAATGAACAAAGGCTCAAACGAGAGTTGGCAGGATCGCAACAAGAAGGTCTCAGAGTTCCCTGGGGAGGGCTTGGCATTTACTAGCACGGAACAGTGCTTGGAAGCATTTAAGTGGGGGAAGGAAGGGCTCTGACCTAAGTGTTGAAATGATCTCAGGGTTCTGGGTTAAAACTAGAAGCTGTGGATCCTCCCAAACCCAGTGCCAAAATGAACAGCAGATGATTATTACAATAACATTGAGAGAGGATGGTTGGTGCCATAAACCAAGGCAGTCACAGCAGATGTGAAGAGAAGTAAGGAAATTGAAGACAAACGCTGGAGGCATGGTAAATGGCTTGTACTTAAGAAAAACGAGAGGTGAATGACCACTACGCTTTATATCATACTGACATTGGCAATAATGGATGCTGCCATTAATATGCCAGAATCTCTTCATTGTCTTTCTATACTGAGAGAAACCTCAGCAGGCCTATTACTGTGCCATGTTATTAGTGGTCTCCTTCTAATCATCGTTTTAGTCTTCCTAATCTAGCTACACTGCACCATGGCCTATTCCAAAACATGCTGTCTGCTCTGTCGCTTTAGCATCTTCACATGGAATGTGCCTCTGCTTGATAAATCTTTTTTAAATGTATGTATTTGGTAAGGGTCTCACTACACAGATCGGACTCGTAGTGATTCTCCTGCTTTCAGCCTCCTGGAATTACAGGCACACGACTGGAACTGGGGCAGAGCTGGAGTGGCAGGCAGAGCCAGCGATGGAAGCCTGGTCCCTGACCTTCCTTAGGCAGGCATATAGTTTACTGAGTGAAAATAGTGTCAATAATTTTTTCACTGTGGGGATGGGGAGATGGCTTATTGGAATAAACATTTCCCTGGCAGGCACAGGGCCCTGAGTTCAATCTCCGGTTCTGCCAAAATAATAATAATAATAATAATAATTAATAATAATTAATAATAATAATAATAACTTTTTCACTGAACTGAGAGCATAAATGAGTTCACATATATCTGAAGAGAGCTTAGAATAATTCTGAGGACACAGGCAGCACTTGTTAGATATGAAATATTTTTATAATAAGTAATTTGCTACATTATAATTGTCTCTTTGGGGGAATTAAATCTTAAATTATAAATAAAGCTGTAATATAGTTTTCCTTGCAGTGCTTTTTTTTTTTTTATAAAAAAGCACAGTTTAATGTAAACGGTAGAGAATCTTGAACATTACTTAACTCTCTGTCTTACTTTTTCTAATGAAATAGCCCATCTTTGCTGTTCTTCAGTTTTTGTAGAGTTTGGGAAATATATACAGCGATGTGTTACAAATATATATTTTTGGTTACCTAAGCAATGACTACATGAATTATGAGATTATGTCTATATTTTATGTAAGTAAACATAAAAAAATTGTCTATTAAAGGAGAACTTCCTAGTATGGGTTTTAAGAATGCAAAAGTGCTGAATTTTCATAAAGTGCACTTGAAAGTTTTATTTATTCATTTATATTAGTACCACTTTTCCTGGTTTAATTAAGCATTACAGTCACCATCTATTTTCTAAGTTTGCAATGATTCATAAATTAATAACATTAATGATAGCAAGAGAAAAGTAATAATGAGGCCTATTCATATTTATTAAATGCCTATATTAGGCTGCATAAAATATAGCTCTATGCTTTGAACACTGTTTGTCCCTGTAAGTTCTCTAAGTTGGTTTTCATTGCTTAAAACTTAGTAACTCATAGTTTTACTTGTTTATTTTGCCATCTATTTTATCACTATTCATCCCATTCAATATCAACTTTATATTAAAACTTTCCATTCCAGGGTAACAAAGATGAGAATATAGGGATCTATATTTTTCAGGCAAAAGTAGGATGTAAAATTATTACTTACCAAATTATACTTGGAACAAAATTTAATCACTTGTCTTATTTTCTATACAGGTTAACATAATACAACCAGAAAACTTTTTTGATTTCATCCTAATTCTATTATTTTGACCCAAGAAAGTCCTCTATAATGAGATTCCTTCACTTAAAACATTACTATACAACTTAAAATGCGTTCAATCCTTCTCTAGTGGGTGATAGCCAACTACACAATAAATCCTGCTAGAATAAAATCACTTAGCTTTTTTTTTTAGAAAGCAAGCTTTTTTGTTCATGGGAAATCTTTCTAAGATTCAGTTGATCCATGTGAGCAACATGCAGAGACCTGACAGCAAAGGACTTCACAGTTGATTCTTGGTACTGCCGCAGCAAATACCACACATGGAACAGTTCAAAACAAAGAAAGGCATTAACTAGAGAGTAGACATCAGAAATCAGGTTACTGGTGGAATCATGCTCCATCCGAAGTTTCAGGGGACAGTCGCCTCCATAATTTCTCCTTTGCTTCTGCTGTTGCTGGCTGACAAAAGCTCTCCTTTGTTCCACATGCGTTACTTGAGGAGTTCTCCCCTGCATTTGTGCTTCTGTGTAAAGATTGTCCTCTTACAAAGGCACCAGTGACATTTTTTAGAGTTCACTCTGATCTAGTCTGATCTTATTTCAACTACATCTCTTATTTCCAAAGAAGGACAGCTTTGGAAATGTGGTCCCAGTGGAACATTATTCTTAAGGCCATTATTTAACCCAGAACAGAAACAAATACAAACCCCGAGTAATCTAAGGGATCTAGGAACTATTCCTGTGAAGGAGTATTTCTCTTTCCTTCAATTCAACAACCCAACACCCTATGTTCTTAAGGATTTTTCATATCTAAGAAGGGATTAAAATTGGTTTGTATTCCCAGTGAATCAGATGTTTGGAAATCAGAATAACTAGATCAATGTTACAGGAAAACCCACGGTTTTAGTCGATCATGTACTTTCTTTGTGTAATTGTTTTGCTTTGTGACTATTAAATAATATATCATCTGGGGAACAAAGAGGATGATTACGTCTAGAAAGACTTTTGCTTGTGTATCTATATACTGAGTTTTACCTTTAACAGGGGTGATGATGTGATTGGTAACTTCTGGGAGCACAAACGTGAGTTAAACCACAAAACTATTTGAGGTAGTCAAGTTTCTATCTCTGCATTCTTGTTACTAACCTTGCCCCTTGCACAAGTGAACTTCGAAACAAATACTCTCATCTCCTTTTGGCAACATAGAAATGAATGAGCACACTCTCTTCTTCCCACTAGAGGAAGAATTTCACTTTTTGTAGTGTTTTGGGGGTCTCAAGTGGGACAGTATGATCTTGCTATGCTCTCAAGGATGGCCTTTGGGTCACTGTAGAACTCAGGCTGGCCTTGAATTTGTGACCCTCTTATCTCTGCCTTCCAAGTCCTGGCATTACAGGTATGTGCTTCAATATCTGTCTAAGTTATTGTAATTTTTAAAAGTTGATCAATGGCAGTAAGTTACAATTCTCTTGAAGGCGGAAGCCAGGTATATTATTATGCAGTAAATGACTATAGAGAACAATAATCTGACATTTCAAGATGTTGATTAAAGTGATTAGAAATATTTCATCATGAAAGAATGATAAATGTCAAAAGATATATACACATTTTGAGCTGATAAGTGCATTGGAAAAACTATGGATATATTTAAATTTCATGTTACTCATTAATATGCAAATTTTATTGTTTGATGGATGTAAAACATAACATAAAGACTATTTCTGGTGAGCTTGTATTGTCTACATAGGGTATGTCCAACTAGGGTTGGTTCACTTTATAAGCACCTCTGTAAATGAGATCAGAGGGTTTTCATTTGGATTATGCAGTTATCAGAAACTCGCCAAAAGACCATAGTTGTGGGCTGTAAGATACATAAAAATACAGAAATAGAAATTTAACTTTAAAATTTTTCCAATTTAAATTTTTCCTGCCTTTAAGACACTGTGGGTTTAAATTAGTCATGGTTATGGTTCTGCTGACCTCTTTTGCCAGGGCCTAATTTGCAACAGTCGTTTCCTAGCATCCTGTCACTTGGTCTCAAGTTGCCAAGGCAGCCAAAACAAAAATCTATCAAAAAGGAGAGACTACTTGCTGAAAAAGGAATGGTTCGCCCTCTCATTTCTTCTAGGGTAGGTCTCCCATACCTCTCAGTGCTATGACTTGAACTGCATTCTTCCAGTTATTTCTCACAATGTAAAACTTTTATTTCTAGTATTTGAAAACAAAGAATTATAATATTAGAATTAACATGAAGACCTTTACATTTTGTTGCCATATGGTTCAGGTCATCAAAGGAGGCAATATTATGTGAAGTCAAATTTCATTCTTTTTTGTTTCACATAATTTCAATAACAGCCTTGGAGGAGAGTTTGATGGTCTAAGCCCCTCCCTTGCAAGCGCAAAGGAACCAGGTTTGATCCTTGGTACTGCATGCCATGCCTGATGTGTGTTTTGCTGGCCACCAAAACTGGGCATGGTGGAACACGCCCATGATCCTAGCACTGGGGAGGTTGGGGCAGGAGGATCACTGTGAGTCTGAGCTGCGTAGCAAGACCATGTACCAAGTGAATAATTAAATAAATAAAAAGATTTTTTAAAAAGTGTCCTAATCTCAATAACATATACGAAATATTCAGATCTTCTATCTGTCATTTATATCTCTGATATACATTTGCTACTTGTTTAGAATCTGATTATGGACTTTGAGTAGCAAACAGAAACAGGTATTGTTTAATTTAAACACAAGTTAATATGAGTGAAAAGTAAGTAATTTTTTGGAGAGAAATTGTACAGACCATAGAATTAAAAGAAGAATTTAAATATGAGACAAGTCTTTAGACAAGACTCTCAGGGACAGAAGATATTTAACACATAGTATATTCCCAAAATTGTCACTAAAGAGGTTGCTGCAGTATATTTTTGATTATAAGTCTAATATCCTTGGTCATGGCTCTGAGTCACTGGCCACTTATTTATTATAAAGCTCTCACTACAAATTTGTAAATCAATCTACAATCTCACTTTAAGAGGTCTCTGCCAAAATTTCTATTTTCCACGCATGATAAAACTCAGAAGGTTCTCGTGGAATGTGCCTAAATATGTTTCCTCAGTGATATTTATACATTTAGTGGGTGAATTTATGAACACCTCTGCTTCCAATTTTAGATATTACACTTACAAAAATAGGGATGACATTTAATTATAGCCAGTGTCATTTTACCTAATGTATAGACATCTTACTTTCTTAAGATTACACTAGATTTCTTCTCAATAGTGATTATTTTGAAGATTTGTTAATTCATTAAATGCTATGCTAGAAGCAGTATGTATTTAGAAGACCAGAATGACAGGCATTCCAAGCATTGCCCTAATATTACACGTTGCTATCTTCAATGCAGTTATGTAGTTCACAGGTATCAGAATATATAGTTAGTGAGGGTGAGATATAAAGAGCGAAGCCATAATAATATGCTGAGCTGTAAAAGGCTCTAATCAAAGCTTCTGGGATTGCCAGTCCTGCAGATAACCCACTACTGTTATGGACTACTGCACTATGTTGGATTATTGTGCTGAATTCACATCCCTACGATATTTAAATGGTAATGAAATACCCATCTCTGACAAAACTAAACAAAAAAGGGGGATATAAATGAAGGACCATTTTGTATCTGTATATACAAAATACAATAGATATACAGCTACTTTCTCTTAATTCAATAAGAAGAAAGATTTGTACTAATAGTGTTTGGACAAGATATCATGTTTGCATCTTCTACTATGAATAACTACTATGAAGACAACAATATGCAACTTATTAATTATTGAAACTGTCTTACTAACCTGTTTTGAAAATGTCTCATTGCTATTTGTTCCTCAATAAAATTTATAATAAAAATGCTATATTTCTCCATTCTACCATTAAAATGAAAAATAAATAAATCCATCCATTAAAGATGGATTTAAAAATGAAATATTTAAATATACTCATTAAGATATCCTCAGACATATTAATTCAATAAGATTTAAGAAATCTATGAATTTGCATTTCCATATAAAAACCATGCAGTAGATAATTCTAAGCCTTAATTTAAAATATATTCCATAAGTAAAAGCCAAGTTTTTATCAGTTAACTGACTCACCTTTCAGAAAGAATTTTTTAATGTGGTCAAAGTTTCTGCCATAAAATTTATAAATCATTTCTTCATTTAAAATATAGAAGAGAAGATAAGGTAAACCTTGCTCCTTATGATTTCTTTGTAAAACTTCTGATAAAAATTATGCTGATTCATCCATAGAGAGGATTAGCAATTCATAAACTTAAGATTTAACAATTTTCTCTTTCCCAACCTTCATTATATTGCATTTCTTTCAGTTTCTACATATATTAAAAGATCACTGACAATGAAAAGTAAAATAGTTCTTCATTGGAATTCACTTTATCTGAATATTTCTAAATGCTGGAAACTAGCTATTTAATAGTACTTTTTTTTTTTGGTGGAACTGGGGATTGAATCAATATTATTACTATATTCATTTCTCAAGAAGGATAAAAAGATTAATTTGTGTAGACTAAGGGCTGATTCATTATCCTAGGGTTTTTAAATTTAAAACACTTATTTTGTTTACTTTCTAAGGCAAGCAGGAATTTTTAGGAAGTTGTGTTATTGCATACTGCCCTAAGTACTATGCATGGTGATATGACTACTGACTGTGCCTAAACTATTTTAGAGAATAATTTAAGTATGAAGGAATCCTGGTTAAAAAATAAAGTTGCTTGATTGTTTTATTTATTCAGTAATTAAGGAGGCATTTATTACGCCATTAGACCTCTGTGTCAGGTGCTTAGTCATGTCTTCGGGGCCAAAGACTTAAAAAGGGACTAATTAAATGTGATTTTTAATTAACAGGCATATTTTTTTTTTCTGTTTTAAAAATGAGTTTAGTACAGGTTCTACGTAGATCGGACTCGTAGTGATACTCTTGGTTTCAGCCTCCCAAGTGCTGGGATTACAGGCAAGCGCCACCATGCCTAGTCTTAAAGGCAATCTCATCGCGCCCCAGGGGCGGGGCCAGCACAGTACACCGGGGATCTAACACTGTCCACTGTGCACTGCTAAGCATGCGCTTTAATCTGCTGAGCTCTCAGGCCGGACAGGCACACGAGATTTATATTGCTAAATTTTTTGATGCCTCTCAACGGCAAATCTTATTGGTGATACTCTTTAAGCTACCACCATGGACTCAAAACAAAAATACTGGGATCTTCTTATGTTTTAATTAATGCCATTTAAAAAGATGTTAACAAGTAAGTTTGGAAATTAAATGTCCTTTTATCTTTTTATTTTCAAATATGACTAATTATTCAGTTGAAATTTATGTGCACACATAGACAAGCATACATAGTATTTATTCTTTATAATGTGGACTCCCAAATTGATCAGTTTATTATCTATATTTTTCTATTACAACATAAGAATATGCACAGAAATAGTTTGTTTTCAATGTATAAATCATAAATTATTTTAATTTTGTTTAAAATCAAATTGTTTTGAATTTTTGAAAACTTATTACCACTCAATCACAGTTCTCTCTCTCTTTCTCTCTCTCTCTCTCTTCTTGTAGTTGAATGACAATTAGCATTTTGGCATGCTTACCAATCTTATTAGAGGTTTTGGAAAACTCTCAGGGAGTTTTACATGTTAAACATGATAAAGAAATACAATTTAAAAATGTTAAGAAATTAAACTAATTCTTTTGTGAACATTTGAAATGATAGTTTGATTGTGAAATTCAAACAGGGCTATGTACACTGGAGCTCAGAAGTAAATTTGTAACACTTGCTTGTGTTTAACAGCTGAAAACCAAAACAAAAATGTACTTAGTATGCTCAGGACCACGAATGCACAATTTAATCAGGTTAGACCCAACAGATTTCTTTCAAATTGTATCATGCCATGATTAAAAGATTAGTTAAATCAAAATCTTATATCTTCCATTCACAGAGTAACCATCGTTTTTGCTTGATTTACAATTTACAATTTGTTTTTATTTCCTTTGGCACCAAGGAATTGCCCAGCTCACCATACAAAATGAGCTCTAGTTTTGTAGCTTGGAAGAAGATGGAGATATAATAGTTATTAGTAAACTCAAGGTTACATAAAAAGCCAGCATGGAATCCCATCTGCGTAAATCTATTGTGCAATTTCTCCTGGGAAAAATGATGACAGGTATTTGTGAAGTGTTAAGTAGTCTACACAGCTAGTGTTAACACTACATAACAAAACAAAGTGCAAAGATGTAAACTATCTAAATCTTACTTTAAGAAAATAAGAAGCCGGGCGTGGTGGCGCATGCCTGTAATCCCAGCACTCGGGAGGCTGAGGCAGAAGGATTGCTGTAAAGTTCGAGACCAGCCTGAGCTACAAAGTGAGCTTAAGGCCAGCCTGAACTGCATAGTGAGACCCTGTCTCAAAAAGACAAAAAAAAAAAGGAAAATAAGAAAATCATGCGCTAGATACATAATAATGAGTAGAAGAGGAAATTCCATATAAGAGTCTTATGAAGAAAAAATTAAATGGTAATGAAATACTTATGAAAACTTACTAAGTAAGAATATAAACTTATTTACATCTTGCTGCTGAATATAGCAACAATTTTTTTCATAACTACCTCTGTCTTTAATCCTTGGATGTTCCCCATCACTATTTTGGAGTCGACAATGAGTGTATATTAATCTATCTGTGTTCACATGTAAAAACCAAAAAAGATCTGATCACTCATTGCTTATTCATGTGTTCTCCTTGCCCGGAATCCAGCATTGCAAACTCTATACTGCTAAAGTTATTGCCTAAAGGGCTCTCATTAATTAACTCTAGATTTTTATATGTGTATTTATTTATTTTCTCTTTCATTTTTCTTTTAACAATATTGTATTGTTTAACCTACAACAAACGGAGTTCATCTCAATGTGAAAATCAAAATACAGAGATTGTGGACATTTCCAAATCTTCCCTATGTTTCTTTGTAGATTATATCTCACTGCAACTTCTCTAAATAATAATGGACAATGGACTTCACTCAGTGTGTGTGTGTGTGTGTGTGTGTGTTGTGCATTCATTGATTCCGTTGTGATTCATGTGATTTTAAAATATAATAGATAACCCTTTTGTACCTGGTTTCATTTATTCAGCAAAGTAGTCTTTTGATGGATTTATACTATTGGATGATTTATTAGTTCTTTTCTTTTGGTTCTGAGTTGTACCTGCTGTGGACAGATCACATATTGCTATTGATTCTCTTTTTTCAGGGGTATTTGCCTTGCTTTCCATGTTTGACTATGATTAATAAAGCTGTTCTGAGCACACACATGCCTCAGAGATGTAGTAGGTTCAATTCTACTACAAGAAAGTGATCATTGAAATAAAGATGGCCATGTAATTTTTTAAATTTTCAGGATATTTACAGTTATATTTACACTATACTTTAGTGTATCAGTTATACAATATTATAGCCATAGAAACAATGTATATGCCTTAATTAAAAGTACTTTAATCCCTTAAAGGTTAAGACAGTAGTCACCTCAGCCTTCCATGAGCCACGCATCATTGCTCTGGCTAGTGGAGGGTCTTCGTTTGATGTTAATGGCTAAAAATTGATCAGGGTAGTTGGTGAGCACTGGAGAAGCTGTGGTCACTTTTGAGACTAAGACACCAATGAAGTACACAGTGTTACTAGATGCTTGCTTTTATGACAGATTTTTCTGTATCACATGATGTTGTTTGATGACATTATCCCCAGTAGCAGCTCTTTTAAATTTGTATCAGGTTCTCTCTCTCCCTATCATTACTTGGCCCACCACATTTATTTACTACTCAGTCCTTTGTTGTCTTACTATATCCACAGTCCAGCCATCAGGGTTAGGTTCCACTCTTACTTTCCTTGCTTATTCATAGGAAAAAACTTCACCCACTAAAGACCTATCAAAAGGTTTCAGTTTTGTCTCATCTCCACTTTTAACTTTAGTTCTTTTACTAGTTCTACCACTGCGATAGTTACTTAAGGCACTGAATTATTGTTCTCCTTGAAATCAACTAAAAGGCCTGGAATCAACTTCACTCATGTTTTTGTTTAGTTTTAATCTTCTTCCATAATTAAAAATTATGTTCTTATGGCGTTTAGGAAACCAAAAAATTTTCATTTTATTTTATCCAGATCCATCACAGGAATGGCTATCTGTGTCAACTATACATTTACAAAATGAGTTTATTGAATAGTATGACTTAAAATCTGGTAGCTCTTCAGTCCACGTCATGTCATCAGGTGTGAAGATATTGATGCATTCATTGTACACCTCGTGCATAGCTGTTGGGTGATCAAGCGCATAATCAAGGAGCAATGGTATTTGGAAAAAATTCTTCCTGAGAAGCTCCCAACAGTGGTCTTAAAATATTGAGTAAACCATATTACAAACAGATGTGCTGTCAAACAGGCTTTGTGATTTCATTTATAGTGGACATTCAGAACAGATTTAGTGTTATTCTTAAAGGCTTAGAGTTTTCAGACCCAGATGTCCAAGATACCAGCTGATGCTTTAGTCCCTGCCAATAGTCAGCTTGTCCTTTAAACCTGAAAACAGCTCTTGACTTCTTATGTAATCATGAGAGCGCTGAGATGGCATCTTTCAAGTGAGTCAGTTTTGTTTACATTGAAGATATGCTTTTGGTCTAGTCATTTTTGCCTGTTATCTTAGCAAACTCATGTAACTAGAGGCAGCTTCTACATCAGCACCTGCTGCTTCACTGTGCTGTGGAGATGGTTTAAGTGTGCTGAACCCACCTCTTCCAACTTTGAACTTTCAGTCTTCTTCTCCCTGCCCTCCTAGAAATGAAGAATTGGGGCTAACTTTTGAATTTGACTTTGTTTTATGGAAAGGCTGGCATTGATTTGTCTACTATCCTGATACCTAAAACTTTAGCCCATGCTGTTTTGTTTCTTATTATTGACTTCTTTACTGGAGTAGCACTTTCGGTTTCCCTCACAAATATATCATTCATCCCAACTGAGTTAAAGGTTTGCATCTGTTTCCAACCTGCCTCCTTCCCTAAACTTCATCATGGCAGGATTTTGACCTAGATTTTGATCTCTCTCCCACTTGAACATTTGGAGACCATTGTGGGATTTACTGGTTCAATTTCATGATTTCTGTGCCCAGGAATAGGGAGGTTCTAGAAAGAGGAGAAAGATAAGGCAATAGCTGGTCACTTGGTGGAACAGTGCCAGCATAATACACATTGTCTTTAACTGAACTTGCCATTTTAGGTGGGCGTGGTTTACACCCCACCAATACCAACATTAGTGGTCACAGATCACCTTAATAAATATAATTATAACAAAACTTGAGCTATTATTAGAATTATGCATATTACACAAAGTGTCCACAAAACATGTGGTGTTTGCAAAACAATGTCTGTAAGGGTTGCAACATGTAGAATTGCCCCAAGTCTCCCACACATACAAACCACAGCATTTGTAAAGTATAATAATAAAGAGCAACAAAACAAGGCATGTCTATGACAAAAAAATGGAAATCATGAGTCACATGGCAGATATATGTTAGATACACAATATACACATTAGTTTTCTAAGGTAGTTTGGCCAATTTTCCTTCCAACAGAAAGTTGTAAGATCTCCAGTACCTCGGTATTCTCACCATTCCTTGGTCCAGTCAGTCTAACTTTAACCATCCTGGCTGCTTTGTAATCTCACTGTAATTTTCCTAATTATTACTAATTATAACTTTTCTAATTGCTAATGAGGCTGAACATCTTTTCATGTCTTCTTGACCATTTATATATTTTGTAAATGTCTGCTCAACTTGGGTTATTTGTCTTTTTGATTATTGAATGATGAGTTATTTATATATTTTCAGTGCAAGTTATTTTAAGGATGTATGTATATCTCCCTATGTATGGCTTGCCTTTTGCTTCCTTATTATTATTATTTTTTATTATTTTTTTGGTGGAAGGTGGGATTGACCTCAGTTCCTTGTGCTTGCCAGAGAAGTGCTTATTCTACTGAGCCACTATCCTGGCCCCTTTTCTTAGTATTTTTCATGCTTTTCACTTTTTATTTATACTTTGTTAGTAAACATTTGCAGTGAATCACTGTTCCATTCCTGTGGGAGGCTGGCACAGTATATAACACATCTTAATTCTTTTTCACCTTCTTCTATCATCTCTTGATCTCATTCTTAGCTTTCAAAGACCTATCTCTAATTATCTACATTTTATTTTTTCTCATTGATTTAGTTATATTTTGGGTTTCTCACATAAGAAGATTCATGTGATAGTTAAACTCACGTATTTTTTTTATACTGGGGATCAAACTCAGGACCTTGTACTTGCCAGGCAGGCACTTATGCTGCTGAACTATCTCCCCAGCCCAAACTTATGCATTTGATTATTTAATTTATAATTTTATTTTTCTATTTGGTACAGGATCTTTCCACACAGCTTGCACTTATAGCGACCCTTCAGTCTCAGACTTCCCAGTGCTGGGATTACAGGCCTACAACCACCACTCCCAGTTTTGGTGGTCAGCCCAGGGTGCCCAGGGTTCCCGGGCCAGAGCAAGATGTGATACTAGGGATCGAAGCCAGGTCCTTGCTCTTTCCAAGAAGGCATTTAGACCACCAACACTGTCCAGCCCATCACTTTGTAATATCTTTTTAGGAGAGGAAAGATTTAATTTTCATAACTCATATTTTATTATTTTTCTTTTGTTATTAGTTCTACTTCCAAAGAAATACTAGTTTACCTTGAGATTGTAAAGAATTTCTTCTGGAACTGCTTTACATTTTCTCTGATTACTACATGTTTGCCATTCACAATGATCACATACATCACGGGAATTTTTTACCATAGTATGTCATAGCTCTTTTTTCCCTTTCTTTTCTCATATCCCTCAACCATTCTTCCTCTTCCCATTTACAATACGTTCAGTTTCTATTTTTTTCCTTCAATTTTCTCTTTTAAAACACTTTTGGAGCTGGGAAAATGACTCAGTGAAATAAGTGCTTCCCTGGCAAGCACAGGGGCCTGAGTTCAATCCCTGATTCTGCAAAATAAATAAATAAATTAATTAATTAAATTAAATAAAACAAAACATTCCTTTTCCCTTTCTGTCATACCCTCCTGCTTGTCCTTGCTTCCTTTCCCACTTGACTGATTTCTTCCTACTTCCCAAAGTCCAGGCTTCATTTTGTGCCTTGATTATACTTTAGCATTCATTTCTAACTTTAACTCAATGAGAAAGTGTCACGTAATAACTGATCGTATATATATTTCTATTATTGGATTGTTCTGTTCATTAGTTTCATATGTGTATTTTTCTTTGCCAGGATTTTATTTGTTTATTTATTTATTTAAAATGCATTTAGGACAGGGTCTATTGGGTCTCACTATGTAGATTAGACTCATAGTGATTCTCCTGTTTTCAGCCTCCAAAGCACTAGGGTTACAGGCATGTGCCACCACGCTCAGTCTCAATTGCATCTCGGCGCACCCTGGGAGCGGGGCTCTGTGTCAGGATTTTCACTAGGGGATCTAGAAAAATTTTCAATATTGAGTTCTTCCAGTGAAAAATCAGAAATTCTCTCATTTTCTTCCTTTGGTAAATGGCTTTAGCCATTCTGCATTACTCGAATTTTAATACATATTTTAAATATAGATTACAAACATATTGTTTTCAAAATGTTTAATTCAGAAAGAGATTAAATTGTGTCTGTATCATAATTTGAAGAATATTGGCATTTAAAAATATTGAGACTTCCAATCCATGAATATGGTATGAATCTTCATGTTTTTTCAATATTCATCTATTTTTATATATTTTAAAAATGTATTCTGGAGTAATTGGTGCATTTGGGGTTTATCTCTCAAACTAAAGTACAGTTTTTACAAAATCTTACATGACACATGCTATGTGATACCATTTATATTACTTCTAAAGTGAACAATATTATTTATATACTTTATGCAACGAATATATAGTGCAGTACTACATTTCCTTTAAAAGTACATGGAAGGGAAAAATAGACGCCAAATTTGGGATATTGCTCACAATGTAGAGTGAAACACAGGGATATGATTTTTAAAAATAGAAATAATTGTATCTATATTTTAATATCATTTTTTATAAGTTCAAGGGAGATTTTCCTTGCTTGGCCTAGCCTAGTCATGCAAACACTTGAAAGGAACTGAGGTTTCTTAAAGTCAGAAATTTTCCACTACCATTGAAGAGAAAACCCCATGAGTCCTAGCGATGCAAAGAGATTGATTCTGCTGACAACTATGAAGGGAGTGCACCAAGCACCCAATGATACTGACCCTTAGAGGACATCTGAACTGCAGCCTTGAGACCCAGACAAGTGTCTGTACTGAACCACAGTAATCTGAAATAATAAATTTGCATGATTTAAAGTGGTTAAGTTTGTGATCATTTGTTAAATAGCAGTGTACAAAGCAGCACACTCTTTAATATTTTAAGGTGCAAAATAACCTGTGTTTATTAAGTTAGCCAAGCGGATTACATTTAGGAGAAAGCTCCCAAGTTACATGATTGCCAGAAGTGGCCGTGGAAACTGTGATAGGTGTGGGAGAGCTGCTGGTGAGTGACTAACAGCAGCAGCAAAATGGAATAATGATTGGGTTCTAGCAGAAATGACGGAGTTGAGAAAAGCAATAAAAAATAAGACAGTAACTAAGAGTAAAGAAATAGGAAAAAAAAAGTATTTGGAAAAATGTACTGTAATAATTCAACAAAGTAAATAAAGGAAGCATCTTTCCTCCTTTTGTTCACATTCTGATTACACTAGGGATGGCATGAACTTGGAAAAGACCCATACTAATTAATGACGCTTTTACTAAAAGTGTTAGAGGAGTTAGGCTTTGAGGGAATAAGACATGCACAATTAGTTTGTGACACAGAGTAGAAAGTCAGAAAAGATCTGGGGTTTGGAGTGTCACCAGGCAAGTAAGACGTCCTAGAATTTTTAGTAGTTGGTAGGAACATGTTAAACTTAATTCACTTTGTGAAGTTTTGTTGCAAAGATACACAGGGAAGTAGGTGCAGAAAGTAGAATAATTTATATACCTTCAACAGAGCTTCAGGGAGACCTAAGAGACTTTCAAGATTAAAGAGTCCACTGCTATTGTTACCCTGACTGGGATCTTTTCTTCTCTGTTCTTTCCTTATCTGCTTTTGGAAAATTTACTTGGTTCTGGGGGTTGATTTGCCTCTTACTCAGCCCCTAAGGACTGCAGTGAACTGAAGACCCTAAGATGATTCCTCTCCTGCTGGAGCTTGGACTATGAGGGCTATTGGATGAAACTGATGCGGGATACAGGTGGGAAAGCTTCCTGAGAGGATGTGGACACATTTCTTTCCATTGAGGACAGGAAAGACAGAAAAAACGATCAATCTCCTTACAGGCAATGGGCTTTGTTTATGTGCAACTTTTTTTGCTTACGGCATGGGAACAGTGAGTCACAGATAAGACATGGTTCTGTGGAAGTGGGTCTGGAGTTTTAAAATGTAGCCCCTAAACCAGGTGCTTCTGCACTTTCTGCATAAAGAATTTTACTTTTTATTCGATCCACGTTAGGACAGAATATTCTATGGGCTGCACTGAGCCAGCATTTAAGCGGATACGACCCCGAGTGTCTATTTGATCTCTAAACCACTTGACTATTTGTATTCCTTTTTAGGCTTCATAATGAAATGTCCCAAAAGAGACAAGATTTATTTCCTAATCACTATGCAATATGAAGACATATTTTACTGGTATAAATTTGTAGTAAGCAGGATTCATAGTAGGCTCTTGCTTCCTTTATATCAACTTTGACATCATAATTGATTCCCAGTAAAGCCCAAGACATAGAATCTTGTTATACAGTCGTGGAAACTTCCAAAAAGGATAAGGACACAACTGTTTGGCAAAGAGTTTGACACTGGGAGATAATAGACTGGGATGCCATGGCTTATCCTGAAAAGATTCTTTGCAAGGGAACTCAAGAAATCTAAGGATAAAGTTTTCTCATTTAAAAGTTTTGCTCTAGCTTGGCCTCAAGTAAAAAATCTGAGAATAAAACAAAAGAAATACAATATCACATCATTGAATCCATTACAATAGTCTTTAATGAAAAGTGTGATCTCTTTGGTTAAGATAGTGTTTTTCCTTTGATTAGAGTAAATGCATCCAGAATCAGCTAATAATTTAAAATCTGTAACAACATAGCAGAAATGCAGAGATGGAGAAGCTGCCATGATTGTTTCTGTCATTCTTGAATGAAAAGATGGGAGAAACCCAATGCCAATATATAATAAAATCTCAAGTCTATATTATTACTTTAAAATGTTTTCCCCAAATTTACTTATAAATAAGTTAAATGGCTGAGCAATTTTTAAAACAATCACACTAACATTTTATGCCAGATTTATTTCTGTATTATCTTCAACACTGTTCTAAGATTTTTATTTTCCACTAAGACTTCCAGGGCATGAATTCCAAATGAAGCCAGAATTTCTTATAATGAAAACAACAGAATAAAATATGAGTTCATTCTCCTGGATTACCCAACATGGAAAGAGGATTTAGAATAACGTGACCATCTGTGTGGCAGAAGGAAACGTGCTAGGCTTTGAGAAGTCTCTATTTCTCATGTTTCTTCTCTCTCCACTTTCAGGTTTTAGCATGGATACACCTGGAAGAACAAAAAAAACTTCATTTTCTGAATGATAAAAAAAAATAAATAAAGCACTACAAGCGATCTGATGAACGATTCTCCGAAATGCAAAAGGTGTTTCCTATAATAGCATAGCTCTCTGATAAGTGCGTGTTAAAAGAACAAGCATTTTCAACAAGAAAGTTTCTTTCTCAGTGTGTTGTTTCCCTGCTCCTCTGATAGAGTAAGTGACCACCTGAATACTAAATAACACCAATTTGGACTAATACTCTCTGACAGCTGTATTTGAAAGAAACATATTGTGTAAACCCATGCATGTTAGTGAGAGATGAGAAAAAATGATGCTCAGGGCAGTCCAATGGCGTTCTCTAATATCCTATGCTGTTTGTATCTCGACTTTGATTATCCTTATGTCCCAATTATTAGCAGCCATTTGTGCCCTCTGGATAAAGGAAAGCCCAACAAAACAAAACAAAGATCTGTCAGTCACAGACTGACAGATAGGTCTTTGAGGTTGCAGATGAATTTATTGGTTCTCTGTTTCTAAATCTGTCAAAAAGACCTGAATAACTTCCTGCCTGAAAGAGGTTGAGACATGAGCACCTGGGATCCTTTAACAGGTACGCAGGCATCATACTTTTGGAGTTAATTTTCGGCGTGAATTATATTGAGCACTCGGGCTCAGAAAGAAACTCCTCTTGTGAAAGAGAGGGAAATACCACATTTCCTGAAGAGGTTATAAAATGCTCTGTCAGATTCTGTTTGGAAGCGGTATCAGCAACGCTCGAAACTAAGCTTCTTTTGGGTCCTGTTGAATAATTTGAATTCTATCTTGATTCTTACTTTCTGTTTTAATTTTCATACTTAACGTTTTTGAAATCTAAAGAAATAAATTTAATTTATTCTTCCTTATTAAATGGAATTTTGCCTCCTTTTACTCGAAAAATTAGTCTTATAAGATTCTCCATAATGCAAAAGGTGCAGGGCTCACAATTTCTAATTGAAACAAATGCCCTTATGTGGTCATATGTGGAAAATATTAAATAATAAGTGCTGGAAATGTTACTCTATTGTTTATTACTCTTTGTTTACAGTAGCAGGAATTGAATTTCTATTACGTGGCAATCAGGATACAGAAATCATGGCTAAAGAGTAACATAGCAAAGGGCGGCCTCTTTATGAGGATGTGATACATTAGGGTGTTTTGAGGAAAACAACTGAACAGAGACTGAACAGCAACTATATTTCCAGTGAAATTAATCAGGCAATTTTTTAAAGGTCTTAATTTTTTTTTTGTGCCAGGGATTGAAATAGGACCTTGCACTTGCTAGGCTTAAGTTCCTAAATTTGTAGAGTCAGCTACTTAATGTTGGTTATAAACAGTCAAGCGAAGCAGATGTGCCTCTTTGCTATTTTAACATTTATGATTCAATATGTAATAGTTTCCTTGAACATGCTTGAAATAGAAAATATAGCAGTTACCATGCTGCCACTTGACTCTCTGACCTTCTCTCTTTAAGGTATTTCAGAGAAGGGTCTGTTTGGCATACAAAGATTCACAGTAAGTATGTGACAGTTAGTCTTGTGATGCTGATTTTATAATAGTATTTTAATATCACTGGTGACTTCAGGGTTATCCTGGCTCCAGTTACTAGCTGACGCTAAAATTTCCTCTTTTATGGAAAAGTACTAGGTATTAGTAAAAACTGAGGCAAGAGTTTTTTATATATCACACTGTTGCTATTCTTCTGAACAGATTCCATAAAGTCACGTAAGAAGCTATCACAGAGAAAATTAGCTGACTTTTCTTGGTCGTGAATGCCTTATGAAACTTCTAAAATAGAATCTGGAAAGAAAACTGACAGAAAAAAGGAACTGGATATACTTCCAAGGAAGGTACTAGTAAGTGACATTGGTGGATTTGACATTTTAGCACATGTCAAGCTTTGTATCAGAGTTTGCAGAATATGGTACGAGATCTGTGCATTTTTGTGTCTTCATATAGAAGATAATACATGGATGACAACTGCCAATGTTACTGCATCTTCATATTTTAAATTATCTAATTTACATTTTCTCCTCCTATTTAACTTAAACAATATTCTGAGAATATAATTTTAAAATCCACCCCCAAATAGGAAAGAATATTATGTATCTGGAATGATTGACGTAGATGGCAATATTACTGAGACAGAAGAACACTGGCTGGTCCAAGTCAATTTTAAAGTTAATTTTAAAAATATATTAATTTTCTTACAAAGGGATAAGATAATTCAAACCAGTAATGTGGTGTCATTATCATCATCATTATGATAGAAATAAAGAAGTTGGAGGAGATGACAATTTAGGTCATTTCTAGTGGTAATAGCTTTCAGCAGTTATAACTTTATCATACTGCTATAAATTAAATGAAATAATGTATGTAAAAGTGATTTGAAAATCATCACATTTCATATGGAGGTATATTGAGGGCTTTATGATAGCCAGGTCTTTTTCAGTTGATTATTTCATTCAAAAAGTTGTCAGTTCATCCAATTCAAAGAGTTTTACTTCTTTAATGCAAAATGATTGAATGCTTGCTATGACATAAAGTTTTGGAGCCAGAGTCTTGTGGGCCAGAGAGTGGAGGAGAAAAATATCATTATTGTTGGCTAGTTAGACAGATCTGACCATTATACAATTATTGGAAATGATTATAAAAGACTCGGTGGTTCTAAAGGACAGCATGTCCCCATTGACTGGAGAAGAAAGAAAGACATAAAGGATGCCATTTCAGAATAGGGAATGCATTGGTTAGGTTTACTGTCCCTGAGACCCAAATACTCAACAGTCACAAGAGAAAGGAGGAAAGGTTTAACTTAGCTCATCGTTTCAGGAATCCCTTCCCTGTCAATAGGCTCCAGGGCAAGAACATCAGAGTAAAAGGATATGGGAAGTAGAGCCACACAGGACATGGTAGCAGGGAATCAGGGCAGGGGAGCAGTGCCAGAAAGCAATGGGTTTGTAATCCTATACGTTAGTCAGTGTGATGAATTAAGGTTTTCTTAATTCATCAAAGTCAGCATATCAGAATTAATCGTGTCAAGGAGCATGTTGGCCCACTGTATTTTTGGCAGTTGTCTGGATATTTAAGCATAGCACTCAGAGGGTGATTTAACCAAAGAAATCGTTTTCGTTAATAGCCATCAGCCAGAAGGATAAAAAGCTAGAATGTAGTAAGCATTTGCTTTGTATCAGATATCTACTTATAGCTTCCATTATTGATCAACTCATTCAACAAATATGTACCTGTTATATGCTATTAGTGATATATCCGATACATCCATATCTTAGGTAAGTGACATTTCTTCATTTTGGGGGGCTTAACATGAAGTAGAGAAATTATTTAGATAAATAATGACTATTAGGATAATTTTTTATCTCATAAAGGTTATGAAGAGGTAATGGTGTAAAATTGTAGAATGATCAGGATGTTATTTGTGTCAGCTTTCCTGTGGCTGGGATGTCATACTGGACATCCAAAGTGTAAAGGAGAAACCATTTAATAGTATGTGATTTCAGGGGAGCTCATCCACACTTATGTGGCATGAAGACAGAGGCATCGTAGCAGACTGATGTGGCAGAGAAGTTTGTGGGAATAAGAGTTGGGAAAAAACTTTCAGAGAAGCTGCCCACCACCCAATAGAGTATGTAAGGTCACACCTGTGGGTCTCACCCAAATGCACCCAGAACTGTGCTTCACTAGGTGCCTAGGGATCTCTGAGACTAACAAAGTTGACTTGAGCTAACTGTGAGTCATCAGTAATTTAACTTTAAGGCCAATCTGAAGGAAAAAGAGAGAGTCACATCGCCAAAGGGAAGTATACAAGGAGGAACATGAAGCAGCACCCACCTTTACCAAGTTTTACTGAGAGCTACAAAAACCATGGTAAAAAGGTGTCATGTAATTTAGTAAAACAGAGATCATGGCTGAGAGACAGGACTGAACCTGAAGTTGCTAAAAATAAAGATACAGAAGAAGAGATGACAGCTTATAGAAAATACTTTCAATTTTAGCACTATGAAACAGAGCTGAGGTACGGTAATAGATGAAGAGAACTTGGTTCCTAAGAGGAAAAATTTCAAATATGTATAATGCTAGTCACTGTCTTGGAGTCATAATGCAGGTAATGCTAATGATGAAAAAGTATCTGTGCTGGCTTAAAATATGCCAGGTCGTTTTCTAAAGGTTTTACCTGAATTATTCAACTTTATTATCCACCACTTCCTTTCAGAGAAGGTATTATCGTGGATTCTGTTTCTTAGAGAGAATGCAGAGACGAATTCATTTCTAAGATCATACTCATAGTCAATGGTAGGGTCACAGTTTGAATCTAAATGGTCTAAATGTGGGACATAAATCCATAACCAGTTCTGTATATACTGACCCAGCAGGACAGAGAGAAGGGAGTTGCTGAAGTCTAATGAATTATGAAATAAGTTGCTTCTACCAAGGGACTCATCACTCACAAGAGAACCTTGATTGATTGATTTGTTTGCTTCATGGACTCACTATGCAGTTTGGACTCATGGTGGATCCTGCTTTCAGCTTCCCCAGCCCTGGGATTATGGGAGAGTGCCATTACAGCCAGACTCTGCCCAGCTCAGACTCTCCTGGAGGCAGGGCTGGCACAGCATGAGGTGCCAGGGATCAAGCCACACTCCCTGCAGTTGCTTAAGCAGGCACTTTAGTCTGATGAGCTATCTCACAGGCCCACAAACTTTGCTTTAAAACCTTACTTCTATAGATCACTGAAAAATCAACTAGCCTGCCTTTCTCCAAGTTAATCCAACACTGTATGATTGGGCATGAGGAAAATGGAAGGTGAGAAAGGGATTTAGCACATAAAATTTTCTAACCCTAATGTTTGTACCTGGCCATATTTCAAAAAGCCTGTGTGGTCTTCTGAATTGAAAGTATTTTATTTTAGTTAAAGTTTGTGATGAAGAACCAATATTCTGGAACATTAGTTTTCATTTTAGAAAATGGTGATTTAACAATTCTCAAAGGACTTTTGAGAGCTAAACTATCTCCTGTTGGTATTTTTCAGGCTGCAAACCATATGCTTTGGTAAGACGCTGTGGGGGTAGGTTGGGCATTCTTGGGTGCTGTTATATACCACCCATTCCTGCATTTTACCTCTCCTCTTGTCTCCTCTGCTTGAAAAGAAGGTCATAGGGGATGACAGCTACAAAATAAACTGACTTGGTGGCTTTGCATTATTGTAGTGGAATTCATCCAAGAGGAGTGATAAATAGAAGAGCAAGAGTTAGAAGAAAATAGCACACTTGGCTTTCTACCAACCAGGATGGTTTTGCAATGGCTCTGGTCTCCTATAGAACCCAGAGACCGTCAGGTGCTATTTCTCATAGGATAGCCGTTGCCTCCTCTCGCCCCAGAGTGCCAGGCAGTACCAGTTTTCTGTTTGTGAGTGTCGCTACTCCAGGCTGGAGTTCGGGCCCTTTTCCAAACACATTTTGACGATGTAAGTCTAAAATCTTGGCGCTGCTGTTGTTAGTTTGGAGGTCTCCTTTTGTTTTACTTTCTTGCAGTGCTTTCTAATGTTTTGCCAGTGTTTTACATCCTGTGCAGAAGCATCATGGCATTTTAAGTATTGGCATCATTAAGGAAAAGTTAAAATCTGGTAGTTCTGTCCAACAATCCCAGCACTCTGGGCAGCTGAGGGTTCAGGACTGCTTGGACAACTTAGCAAGACTCTGTCAGAACTGTAGAAACAACAACAATAATGGTAATAGTGACAGGGGCTAGGGTTATGCAGCTCAGTATGAAAACCCTGAATTTAATCCCTGGTACAACAAAGCAAATAAACAATTACAGTAATATGAAATATCAGTGACTTTGATAGGCACAAAAAACTAACATTAAAATCTAGCTTTAACATAAATATCACCTGTAATAATTAAATACATTATAAATATGTTTTACACTACTTAGAGCCTTATAAAAATATGTAAATATGTTTTATATTTTGTGTCCTGTTTTATTTTCTGATAAGCTGGACTTAAAAGTATTAATTTGATCCCAAGCACTCGGGAGGCTGAGGCAGGAGGATTGTTGTGAGTTCGAGACCAGCCTGAGCTACAAAGTGAGCTTAAGGCCAGCCTGAGCTGCATAGTGAGACCCTGTCTCAAAAAGACAAAAAAAAAGTATTAATTTGAGTAAAATTTTTCTTTAACGAATTTTAACATGTTTGATAAACTGATGTAAATTATTTTCTACTTAAGGTTTATGATTTTATCCTTGTATTTACTGATTTAATCTGATTAAACTTAATATTGCACTATTGTATGAGTAGGGACACATTTTAACTTTTTCCATGCTAATTACCTATTTAATAGCTATGTTTTCCCCATTTATATGTGATACCAGCACTGTCAGAACATAAACTGGCATATCTCCATTCTTTTTCTTGGTGAATTTTTCTACACTTACATTAACATATTTCTTTTGAAATATATTAAAAATAAGTCTTGATAACTTCAGAATTATCTCTTCTACCTTGATTTTTCCCCATATGAATGCCTTTGCTATTCACGACATTTTGCATTTCCATCCAAATTTTAAAGTTAGTCTGTCAACTGCTATACAAACATGTTGGCATTTTAATTTGAATTGCATTAAATCTATAGGTTATTTTAGGAGAATTGACATCATTGAGAATTGAAACTTTTAAAATGAGTGTGATAAAAAAATAAAATGAGAGTGATACTTTCCACTTATTGAAACTTCATATAAAGACTTTGAATAATATTTCATAAATTTCTGAGGTTTATGTACACATTTAGGTGTCTCATTTATATTTTTGTTACTAGAATTTATAAGTTTTGAAAACTTGTATACTCTATCAATACATTGGTGGTATTGATTTGTGCCCAATTGTTAAATATTCTTCTTAATGATTCATTGGTATAATTTTTGCATTTTTTCTTTTTTTCTTTTCTTTTCTTTTTTTTTTTTTTGAGACAGGGTCTCATTATGCAGTTCAGTCTGGCCTTAAGCTCACTTTGTAGCTCAGGCTGGTCTCGAACTTGCAACAATCCTTCTGTCTCAGCCTCCCGAGTGCTGGGATTACAGGCCTGCGCCACCATGCCCGGCTAATTTTTGTATTTTTTCATAAAATTTGTTTGCATATTTTGTATGAATGTATTAAAATTATCACCAAATATTCTTTTACTTACCATCTTTATTTTATTTTATCTATTTATTTATATTTGTGGAACCAGGGATTGAACTCAGGCCCTTGAATTTGCCAGGATAGCGCTTATCCTATTGAGCTATCTTCCCAGCACCTACTTTCCATCTTATATTTTTTTCTGGATAATTACTTAGCTGTATTTTATTTTACCATCCTCATAAAAATCTCCAATAAAATGTACTGTAAAAAACTTTATTTTCTTGTACTTGATAGTTAAAGGATATTTTAAGAATTTTAAATTTTATATTGAATGGCTCTTATATTTTATGTCAGTAAAACAAGATACTATAAAGGAAAGAAAGTAAAACTTGATTTTGCAAACCAACTCATATAGATTATAAATTTCTCCTGAGCTTATAAATAAACCATAAATATTTCTCTAGTAGATGCAAAGCCTTGGGTTCAAAACCTAACTCTATAAAATTAGATTAACAAGACAGAGATTAGATAGATAGATAGATAGATAGATAGATAGATAGATAGATGTTATAGATAGATGAAAATAGATGGAAACAAATAAATTTCTATTAGATAATTAAAATAGAGAAAGCAGTCCTATAAAATTATTCTAAAATTGGAACTGAAATTACAGACCAAACAAATCATAAACACCATTAGTTCTAGAAAGTAGGAGTGCAGATACCATGGACACATATCCAGAAACTTATAACTCATATCACAGTGTGACATCGCAGTATAAAGAGTTTGGAAATCATCTTGTGTCTTTCAGAATATTCCAGTAGAGCAGCTGTTGGGAAGTGACGGGCCAGTGAGCACAGTTCCTTTAGTTATAACTTGGGAGCCATCATGACTCCTAAGACCAGCAATTATGCAGTAAACCCAAGACATCAGACTGTCTGACTAACAAGAAACATGAAAGATAGTAGATCAGCAACTTAAACTTCCCCAAAAGAAAACCACCAGCTCTGCGTCTTCTTGGTGAGTTCTGCCAAACACAGAAGAATCTGGAATTCATTTTTTAAATAATAAACAGAAAAGCTTTTTAACTAAAATTATGCTGTTAAGACAATATTAGAATGAGAAAGCAAGGCACAGAGAGTTATATTTATGGACATAGGTACAAAAATCCCAGATGAACCGTCAGCTTTCTGACTAGAAACATAAAAGGGCGATGAACCGACACCACTCACACTTCATGGTGTTCTTCCAGGTAATTATTCATTTAGCGCTCTAAGTCAATAAACTTACTACAAAATGTCACCTGCTTAAAGAAAAATATAAACATAAATTATGCCAATAAATGCAGATAAGACATTTGTCAAAGCTAGACATTATTTATTTTAAAGCTGAGACAATGAGGGAATCACCTTGAGACCACAAATGTGTATATGTGTGTACTATGTAAGCATATATGTAAAATGTTGCATTCTATGTGGCACTCTATGTTGTATGTTATTTTATGGATCTCTGTTGCGTTCTTTTATTTTTCCCATCTTTATCTTGACTTTTATTCCTCAGTTAGGCTAGTTGTAAGTTAGATTTATTAATATTGAATATATTTTGCAATTTTCATGTGAATAATTTTAGGTTGTTGTTTTTAGTAATTTCTTTATTCCCTCATTCATCAGGGAGTTATTTAGAAAAACCTTTCCTCAAATTTAGAGTTTTCCTATTTTTGTTGTTATTGCTGCTACTGATTTTAATTGTGCATCTTTTTTTTGGAAATATTCTTAAAAAATTATGAAGTTAGACAGTAAAGTTTCATCCAGGAGACAGAAATTGCTTGTTATTTGAATCCAGAAACTTCTTCAATGTAATGAATTACCTAATACAGAATAATAACAGAGGGATAAAAATAAAAGTTTAAGTGATCTTTTCATCCTCTGAATATTTCTGCTTTCCCGAACGCCACTTTGTCTTGTTTTGTCATTTATTTGGGGCATTGATATAAGCTGTTTCATTGTTTTAGCAAGGCCTCGGGTAACCACATAGAGAAGATTCTGGGTGATCCAATGTGCTTTCTCTGATGCCAACTGAGTGATGTGTTAGACATAGGAACGATTTTTAGTCTTCTACTTTTTGTGATGCATCAAAGGCCTTTTCTTCCCTCCAGAGTAAAGAACTTTTGGTCTCGGGCCAAGGTGGGTTTGTTGTCCATGTCCACAATGCCTTGCCACTTCCTCCTGCTCAGGGGAGTGAGTCATACACCATCCCCAGTCTCCTTGGTGGGAATTTTAGCTGTGTGTGGGGCTCTTAATATGTAGTTGCGCCCTTTCTCCCCTCTTTCATGACCTTTGTGTTTGGTTTATCAGATTCGTATTAGTCATCACTTTAAAAATCTTTCTGTTCCACCTAGGTTGAAGATTAAACACACTTCCTTAGGATCATGACCACATCTGTGTCTTAGAATTTTTGAGGCTGCAGTTTGTTGCTGTCTTCAACTTACAGATGAACAAAGCTAAGAATGAGATTTAAGCTGTGTTTAGAGGTGCATTGCAAGGCATAGATGTGATGGTACTTCTTAGCTTGTCCTTGCGACTATGTTATTATTTAAGGGATGGAAAAAATGTAAATCACAGCACGCATAACAGTGAAGTGATTCTAAATGAATTTTTTTAGTTAGGAATTGCAAATGATTTGGAAACAAAGGTGTATTTTTATAAAAATGAAATAGTACTCAGAAAAAAATCAATATATAATGTCCGTTCCTCTGCTTGGCTTCCTGGGTATTGCAGTTTGAAAAAAAAAAATCTGCTGTATTTGTGTTTCCTGTTGCATCAGAAGCAGTACAAGCCCACATATCTAACAAATCATTTGTGAGATAATGGTAAGGAGGTAGACAGCTTAAGAAAAACAGGAAGCAATCCCCATGGTACTTTAAATATTAATCAAAACAGTTTTCCTTAGGAAGACTTATGGTGACCCTGTGATCAACAGTGTGAGTCACATCCAGTCCAGACCACGCCAGGGCTGAGAGCAAGGGAAATGTCAGTTTAGAATTTATTCCACTTCAGGGAGGAAGGTTATACAATTATCACAGAAATAAATTACATAAACATAACTGAATCATATAACAAATTTTTTTCAGAAGTCTTAAGTATTCTTAAATTTCTTGGCATTATGATTTCATCAAATTTACTGTATTCTTGCAGGATTATTTATCCATGTTTTCGAAGGTAGTGAAAACAGCTGATAGCTTAACTTTCAGGAATCCTGATATTTGAAATCCCACCATTTGCCATTTGCTTTGGCAATGGGGATGCCTTATTTTAAAATTTATAGTCTCACATATATATCCTCCACTATGATATTTACCAGTTGATGACCTTGGAAATCTTACTTGATGTTGGGAAGTTTCCTTGCTTCTATAAATTCAAATATCTATAGCCTCTGGTCCCACAACAATGACTAAAATTATATATTAATGATGAAGCAGCTGATAAGTGAACAATTTTAAAATTTAATCATGAATATATTATCCATTGTTTTTCACAAGTCTCAAGAAACATGGGTTATGTTTTGTCCAGAGTTAAAGCAATGCCAGTGGGCTTTGGACATATGCTATGCATCTTAAATCCTTTCCATTGTGTGTATTACAATCACAGCCTTGCTTCCATTTGCTATGATACAATGTTCTTGCAGAGGATCATAGCTTTTCATTATCACCCTGAAGGAAGTTCATTAAAATGAGATCTTGGTTTTAGGTATATCTATCTACCAAAAATCATAAGATTCAAATGGACTGTTTGCCCTGACTAAGAGAACACTGTTGGTTGATTTTTCAAAGAACTGTTCTTCCTAGTAGTCTGCATTGTTCGTCCATAGAGCTAAGGTTTGACCACTATTACTCTAGATGTCATGAGCTCAGAGGCAGAAATGAATTTCTAAGCAGAAACTAAGAAAGGAAGATCAGTAGTTCAGAAGACAAGTTAAAAGATGACAAAGAGGATGTAGTTTATAAATACAATTTTACTCTCTCATATAAAGATGTTAATGCTAGCTGTGTGCCTGACAGATCTTCATATGTGACAACACAAGATCAAAAAATATGACCAAATACAATTTCAGTCTTCATTTGGTAATATTTCAATTTCCTTTGGTTAAGAAAGGAAATTTGTGAGTTGCAAATTTCTTCAAATATATAACTGGAGTTGTATCGAAATTTTTGTGATTAGCAGGAGTTTTTATGATTGTCACCCTTAATGAAGATAACTAAAATATAATGAAACGTGTTCTTCTCAAGAATATTTGAAACAGTATGTTATTCTTCTAATGTATATTCAATTGGATAAGGGAAGAAGAGTGAAGCAAAGAATTGCTGGTGTTCAATAGCAGCATTGTGTCGTAAATAATGTTTAACTTAGTGACAGAAAAAGAGTCCACTAGGGCAGGACAAATTAAATGGGAGGGAGCATCTTGTCTATATTTAGTGGCTTTAAACAAGTGAAAGTTAAATTTGCCTTCAATGGTGGTGCACACTGTCCTAGATCTGTCTGTGGAAGGACTGTCCTTGTTAAGCTGATTTCTCACAAAACTGCTCTTCTAGCATTATGGAGCCCAATTTATTGCTGCTGGAGAGGAAACTTGCCCCGTTCTTCTTGGATTGGAGACCCTTCCGGCTGTTTTGCCTTAGTGTTGAAACTTGCCATTCAAATCGCACACAGTTTTGTGGCTCAATTGTTTTCTTTCTTTTTTCTTCAACTCTGTCTATCCTCAAGATAAAAAGTCAATTTTGATCTAGCAAGTTTGCTAGGAATTGGAAGCAACACAGTATAGTATGCGTTAATTAATAATCTTTTGTAAACCACTGCTTTTTGATAAAAGAAGCATGGAAATTTTGTAGCTCTCCTCGCATGGTGGTTGAGTGTGCCAATGTGAGAGGCACTTGTGTAAATAAATTGGTATGACTTTGCTGGTATTGGATAACCCTTGGCAGAGCCATGAGTGCTACAGTATTCATGGTTTTTAGGTGTATTTCTACCTAGAATGAAATTTCAGTTACACCAATTCCAGAGTTACACCAATACCAGAGTAGGAACTAGGTGAGCTATAAGAGAATTAGCAGGCTTTCTGGATCATGTAACTTCTTATTTTTAATTTTAAATTTGTTACAGGGTGTTGCTATGCAGCTCGGACTCATGGTGATCCTCCTGTCTCAGCCTCCTCAGCACTAGAATTACACATATGCACCACCATGCCTGGTTTAGGACCAGCTCGGAGAGTCCAGGGAAGGCTGGCACTGAATTTGGTACCCAGGATTAAACCAAGTCCATGTGCTTGCCAGCCATGTGTTTAGACCACTGAGCTAGCTTCCTGGTCCCTGGATAACGTAATTGTCGAGCTTACTAAAGTTTATTATGTTTGGTAATAGGACAAAAGAAACATTTTGTGAACTTCAAAGTCTTGCATGCTGGTTTTATTGTTGGGGTAACCTCGAACATATACTTTATGCTATTCTAACTAAACCTCCATTTTTGTGGGAGGAAATACGTGGCGATTCAGACAGAACAGACCTGGCAAGAAAAGACCTTCAAGTGTGATTTTCATGAAGTGGTTCCTTAAGGGGCAAATAGGATTTCATTAGATGCTAAGATGTGGATGTTGAACCAGGACAGAATAAGACACTTGAGCACCTTTGCGAGGGGAACTTCACCATATGAACCCGAGTCCCTGCTCTGATTTCCAGGTTTCTCTCACATAGGGCTGGGACGGAACCTCCTTCCTGCACTACTCTGAGGTTTGAAGGGCGAGTGACTGAAAATTTGATTTTTTGTTCAAAAGACTGTTACTAAATCAATTTCTTTTAAAAAATATATGCTTTGCGTATTTCTAAGTGACTATTTGGACGTGACAATATGTTTAGCACTGTGCATTGAGTTTGAAAATTTAGATCTGCCAGGATTGACCTTAGCTTGCTGAAAAGAGCTCCACTCTGCGTGAAGATTTCACCATTGCAGGTCACGGAGGAACAATTTAGAGGACTGATTTTATCTGGTGTGGCAGAGGGCACCCTGGAGGACTGGAGGTAGGAAATTACCTCACATGGTTAAACACTGTAAGCTGTGGGAGTCATTTGTTCACTGGGGTCCCCTCCTTGCGCTACCAAAGTGTAACAGAGAGCTGAGATCCATCAGTTAGTGTTAGCAAAAGGGTGCCAGGAAAACTGTTGAAATTCAATTAGAATTCACTGATTTTGGCCAACTAATCTGCACTATCATAGTTTCTCATCCCTTTACAAAAGTTTTTTTCTAGATCTCTTAAGCCATTCTTTGGTCATTAACTGAAGTCATTCATGACTTGCTGCATAGGTACTATTGTTTCTTAACCTGGGTGTTACTTTCACTTTAGAAACACCAAGTGACACAAACCACAGCTCCTGTCCCCTGGTCCAGGGAGTGAGGGACTCAGTGTAAACAGGACCCACTGTAGTTCTGACCCAGAAGCTGATTGCAGCAGCTAAACTGCTCTTCCACATCCTGGTCCTATTTCCTGGTATTGAAAAAAAAAGTCTACAAACAAGCTGTTGAATAATAATTAAAGTCTGAGCCATTAAAAGTCTTTTCTGAGACATTCAATGAATTTTCATTGTACCTTAATTTTTAACAGTCCCTGACTGTTTTTAAGTCAGTTTTCAGAACACAGTATGAGACTGACCCAGTTCAGGTCAAACTGCTACCAAAGGGTTTCAGGATGGAGACCTCTGGCCAGGCCGCTCTCTGCCTCTTCCTCCTAGGCCACATGCCCCCAAAGCTGATATACAAGTGTTTCCTAGTGCAGTGCTCAGCCAGCTGCTGAGGGTGACGCGGGCACTTAGGAAGATGAAAAGCAATGCTGGCATTTCACCCAGATGCTGATTAACATCGAAGGCAGTGCAAATAAAAATGTCTAACCACAGTTTTAAAGGAACACTATAAATATAACACTATCTGACCTTTGAAGAAAGGAAAAAATTTGACCTTTGCAATGTGCAGTTCTTACCTTTATCAGAGGCAACACCTCTCAATATATTATGTGCTGGCACTGGTCCAAAATAAATTTTCTAGTTTATTGATAATACTATAACTATATATTACTATTTCATGTATATATTCATATAGTATTACATATACTGTATAGTATATAGTATTATATTACTCTACTATATACTATATTAGCACTATATATAGTAGTATATATATATATATATA